>QXTE01000060.1:6588125-6786176 GCA_003942145.1 Platysternon megacephalum | reverse complement strand
CCCCCCCCCCCCCTTTTTTTTTTTTTTTTGCTTGGGGCAGCAAAAAAGCTAGAGCCGGCCCTGCCCATGCATGTACTCTATACCCCACCAAAAGAAGTGTGCCGTGTAGATGTACCACGTAAGTATCTTTGCAACTCTTGGCAAAAAGTAATAATAATAGAATGGGCCTTAATTGATGTCAGTTCAGTCACAATGATCCATAATGAGCAGGGTTTCAAACCTTATTTTTGAACATATTCCTCCAAACACGCCATCCTGATTTGCCCTCTCTAGGCTGACACTTCTGCTAAGTTTAAAGACTCTCCACAGGAAAGAGGAAGCACAAAGATTTAGCCCCTCGACTGAGACAACTGCATGGAACTCTTCAGTCAGCTTGGCAAAGACAAGCTATTTGTTGACAGAGAAGCTTTTATTTCTGATGATGAAGTGAAGACAGAGCATCAATTAAGCAATCCAAGCAGAGAAAATTCTACCCAGAATTGAGAGCTTTCAGTCAGGCCGCTGGGTCCCAGGCTTTGAAATGTGCTTCTGTGTTTGATGCTTGAAGCTATGGCTATCCTGAAACCTGGGAGGCAGCAGGATAGTGAGTAATGTCAAGCTGGCGTTGTAACTCATGAACGGATTTCAACTGTGTACTGCAAAGTAGGAGGCAATGATGGAGGAGGGGGAGGAAGAGATTCACAGCACAACACTTCTGTATAAGATATTACTGGTGTGGGCTTTTCTTTTTGTCACAAATGCTATGTATTGAGAGAGAAAGGATACAGGCAGCTCCAGTGTCAATAAAAAGCTGTCCCCTCTCCTCAGATTTTATGGAGTGCAAAGCAGCCCCCTGTAATCCTCCTGTACCCCACCAAATTTGTCTAGGCAAATTCAATCTCAGAGGCCATTTGTTTGTAAACTTCAGATTGAATTTGCAGCACCTTTCTGATTCCTAATTAAATTTCTGAACTCACTTGCAATGCACTAACTCCAACAAAGTCAATGGAATGACACCAATATAAATGAGAATAAGTATCAGGCCTAGAATTAGCCAAAAATGAACATAAGAATGGCCATGCTCGGTCAGACCAAAGCTCCATCTAGCCCAGTATCCTGTCTTCCGACAGTGGCCAATGCCAGGTGCCCCAGAGGGAATGAACAGAACAGGTAATCAAGTGATCCATCCCCTGTCGCTCATTCCCAGCTTCTGGCAAACAGAGGCTAGGGTCACCAACCCTGCCCATTCTGGCTGATAGACCTGTCCTCCATGAACTTATCTAGTCCTTTTTTGTACCCTGTTATAGTCTTGAAAAATATGTTGTTGTTTTTCCCAGGGGAAAAAATTGATTTTTCAGTGGAAATTCAAATACCAAAATATTTGGGTCAAAAACTGAAATATTTTTTAGTTTGGAAATAATGACACAGTCCTTTCGTGGGAGTTGCGGTTTGTGTGACTCATGCTCCCATTCTCTTTTATAGGCCATGCCCCCTGGTTGGCCTGCATCTCCCATGATGCACCACAGTCTAGTCCACAGAATAGAATAAAGTTTCATATTGAGTATTTTAGAGCGTTGGCTGGGGGAAAAACAGTCAAGCTCCAATAGCACAGCTACGTGGATGGTTTCTTTTTTACTGTGATGAATTATTGACCAGTTTTTGATTTCTGGGCAGCTCCAGCATGAGTGCAGGTAAGAATTCCTATTGGAGCACTCTTTACAACACTGTGCAGCTATCCAACAATTCTTCCGGAGTCATGAATAGCCTGAATGCCATTTTGATTAGAGTTTCTTTCAAATGCCTCGAATATGAGCACTTATGCATGCTTTCCACAGACTTTCCTGTTGTTTTTTTGGTAAATGCTGTATGTAAATGCCTTTGGCAATGTCCCAGGTAGTTATGTTATGTTGCCAGATAAGGAAATAATGGCTGTGCAGGTACATGACATAAGACACAGTATGAACTTTCTTCAACAAAATTCTGTTTCTTTTTGTTATCTACAGACCTGGATTTTACCTCGTTGTGAAGTGACACAGCTGCAGATACTGAATAACTAGCCAATTCCTCATGAGCCTCTCCTGAAGCTGTTACTGACACAAAAATCCAGTGACATCATGACCAAGTCTTTCTGTTCTCGTATGACTCTACTGAAGTCACTCGAGTTAGGCCAGGGATGGAGTTGAACCACTGCTTTCATTTTCATAACCAAATGGCTGACATCATTCAACTTCTGCACAACAGTCCAGAGCAGTCTATTAAGGCGCCTGGAGAGACACCCCAGTGACTGTGATCTTTTGGGTTAGTTTTTCCCAGATTTCAAGGGTTGCAAATTTGATCAGAAGAGATAATTTTTCTGATATATAATTGGACACTTTGATGTTTCTAGTTGTATTCAGTGGGAAATTCTGGAACTGTATAAATAAACAATCATTCGGGCAGACAGGCCTAATGCTAGATCTTGAAATCAGGGTAGGGACTGCCACTGAGTAGGCTTGTACCATGCCTGGCACAACAAAATGCTAATCGCTGTTGGGACCCTTAGGCACTATCACAATACAAATAATTATTGGGAATCTTTCGTCATAACAATTTAATTCTATTAAAGTCCATTTTCTTGAGCACTCCTTGTAATACTTTTGTGGGTTTAAATGGGCAGAATGTCAAATGTGAAAAAAATGTACAAGATATAATTGTAACCAGAGGCGGGTGGCAAACAAAACACCGGAGGAGTATTCCAGAGCACCTTCAGTTGGATATCCAAACACCCAAGAACTACAGAGCAAAACTCTGAAATCCCAAAGTGTTGTCTTGTGGCATCATTCCCAAATGCTCACACCTTGCAAAAGGTACTACTTCTGGTGATACTCTTATTGCATAACTTAGCTGGCATTGGCTGTGCTGCTAAAGTACATCACTGTCAGCATCTGATGAAAGTACTTCTAGGAAGATAGGGCTAGAGTTGGCAGCCCTTTCTCACACAGATAGTCTTATTGGCCGGGGTTCTGATGATAGGGGGATTATTCATGTGAGAAGGAGAAACAAAATAGACATAGGAACCTAAGAATCACACTAGCAATGGAAAACACCTTTTTAATAGCATCATAAGAGACCCGTGAGCTTTCCTGAGTCATCACTTTCAGCTGTATTCTCCAATACACTAAAGGCCCAGTAAACTGAACAGGTAGGTTTTAAATCAGTAGCTCCCAAAAATACCCTCAACACAGTTTGTTTATTTTGATGCTGCCATTTCTGCTGTCTTGACATCCTGTTGGTGCCAATGTGTGTTCTTGAGGGATGTGTCAAAGGACTGGGCCTCACCTTTCACTATTGAAACATCTGAGCTTGTTGATGGTTTCGCATTCATTACAAAAACTGTGTAATACCAATTAAGCAGACCCGGGCTTTTGTACTATACTGTCTGTAAATCACAATCATATTAATTAACTAAATTAAAAAAAGATGTTGGACCCAATTCTGTAGTCCTCTTTACCCCACTACTTACATAGTCAAGACTTCCATGAGGAAGTCAATGGGAGTTTTGATTTAGTAAGAATTGCAAGGATTGGTCCACTGTTAAGTAATTTAGGTCTGTTTGGGGACTGTTTTAAAATTATTATAATCTGGTGATGATTGTCAGCTGGAATTTAAATTTCTTTCTTTCACCACTCTAACATTTGAGAAATTAAAGGACAAACGGATAGCCCAGATCCTCAGCTGGTGTAAACTGCTGTTGCTACTGAAGTCAATGGAGATTCACCGATTTATACATGCTGAGGAGTTCCTGTTTGTGTATGACTTTGCTATGTATTTTGTTCTTCTGTAGCACAGCCAAACACCTGAGAGAGCACAAGGTAACTAACAAAGCCTATTGTCTGATTTGCTGATGTCAATATGAGGGCATGTTATGGTGACAGGAAACAAACAAAGTTAAAGGCAAAATTTAAAGAACCATGGCACAGAAGCAGGTGCTTGAGAGAAGGAATGAATGTTTGCACAACACATAAGGACAAAGTGGCAAAGGTTCTAAGGGGCAAAATAAGTGAAAGAAAATAAGGGAAAGAAAATTAGAAATCAGGTTTAGAAAAGTATTTGACGGTACCTTTCTAAGATGTGGCTCTAAATTCATAGCTAACGTAACTCCACTGGAATCACAGGACTTACACAAGGGATGAATGCAGTCCATGTTCTGCTCTGATACTGTGGCAATGAACATGATACAATAATATATCCAGAACAGAATATATCCAACTGAATGGTTCTGAGGGACCAAGCAGGAAAACAAAACCTTATCAAATAGAGAATTCCTTTGTATCTACTCGTGAGTTACCAGGGACGCAGGTATTTTCAGATTAGCAAATCCCTAACTCTCACTTTTGTCTCAGCAGCAGGTTCCTAGCTCAGTGGTGATCAGTCATCTCAAAACTTCGCCTTTCAGAAATTGACCATTTCCATGGTAACAACTGCCAGATGCACTGGGAAATGTGATTTTGTTTGTATATCAATGGGACAACCTGGATGTAGAACTTTGGTGCTGTGTGAGGTCAGTGCTCATTTTAGATTAAACTGTTTATTTCTGAAAGAGAGAAAACAGGTGCAAGCATGAGTCAGCAGCCAGTTGCTGGCTGATCCATGGAGCAGGATTGGCAGCAGCACGCGAAAGCTGTCTGACTGCCCACCTGCAATGCCAGGATATACTGCAGCTGCAAGAGAGTGGGAGGGACAAGTACATTAAACAACAGCACCCAACTGTTTATCAGCATTTTTCCTTTTCTTCTTGCTCCTTTGGCATACTCTGAAAACAACAGCAACATTCCAGTTTAACACCTCCACAAGATCAATTTAGAGAAGGATTTTAAAAATCCTGATTTCTCATTCAAAGACCATAGAACTGAAACTGAAGGGAACATTAGTTTAATCACCGAGAGCTTGATGCTGCTTAAATAATGACTGATGCCTTCATCTCCAACAGTCTTATGATAGTACAGCCAAATCCTGGTCCCACTGAAGTCAGTTGCAAAACTCCCATGGACTTCAGGATTTGGCCCATTGAAAGTGTTTGTACTGAAGTTCTTGTCCAGCAACCAGTCATACCAGCAATGGAGTTTCATCTCCTGACAGATTTCCTATAGTTTCTGGAAGTCTCTCAACTTGGAGGCTCTTTGCAGGAAGCCCATCTGTTTTATCTGAACTTACTCCGGTACCTTCATCCTCTTTGAAACGGATGATTTTCAGGCCAACCCAGCAGGCTGTGAATGGCTCATGTGAGATTCAGCCCCACTTCTCCTGCAGTGCAGTGAAATAATAGTTTTCAGAGTCACAAGCACAGCTTCAGGTTGGAAAGTAAAGACACAAGGTCTGCCTTACGGGACTGAAATTCCCTATTTCCAAGGCTAAGATTGCAGGTGTCATTTAATGCATGGATTTCAACTGTCATAAAAAGTCCATTTTTTTTATTTTTAAGGGATTTCTTTTAAGTGCACGTGAAAGGGGCTGGATTGACAGCACCAGAGACTGAAGGATTAACTGTAGCTTCAGCTGCTTTTTCCTTAATTCCTAATTTGCATTCTAAACACTAGACCATAATTTATTGTTCTGTTTTCCTGAATAAGTACTGTTTTATTTCCAGGTGGGCAAATGTATGCAGTTAATTAGACGCTTGAAAGACTAGAACTCGGGTTGGATTTAGGCCTGCAAGCCTAAGCCTGAGTGTGCTGGAGAAGGAAACTACCAAGGCATTAGGGAGAAGAAAATGTTTACTCTGCTCTACTAAAAATGAATATTCAAGGGTTGGGTTTATGCAGCTTGTCCAGTACTCTGCCTGCTCAGGCCCCACAGAGTCTAATCTTGATTAGAAACGAGGCCGAACTCCACCTCTGAATGTAACATACTGTAATTGCATATATACAAACACTATGGTCATCAGCTGTTTTCAAACCCAGGACTCTTCAACAGTAAAACCACTGGCCTCTACCATTTTAGCTGAAGGAGCACTCCTTCAGCTGTCAACGAGTAGTAGCTATTAAAGTCATTGGAGACAATAAGCCAGTGTATTTGCATGAACACCTCAGAATGCAAGTGATGTTCATATTCAGATCCAGATCCCAATGTTGTAGCTGGACCCTACTTTTATAATGAGCCAAATAAAAACTCTGAGTCCCAGAGCCAGGAACTCCGGGACGTTTGGATCTGAATCTAAACTTAGTGGCCTAAGCTCGTCTCTAGACTAGGTTCAACTCAGAATATGGGTGGATAACCCAAACCATAAAATATAACCCCCACACATCCAGAAAACAACCCAAAGATTTGCCAAATTCTGTGGGAGAACATGTGCAGAGAACTGTTGGCAGGTAGATGAACCAACTAGGCTCAACTTATCAAAATGGAACACTCTTGGGGAGGGAAAGGAGAGTGAGATAAAGGCACAGCGTATCTATGTACTGAACACCTATTCCAATTTAATTCAAAGTAACCCCACAATGATGACATCAGAATAATGGAAACAAGGAAGCTCAGAAATAATAATGTTGCCAAGGATGGTTCTCGGGGCCTGACTGACAACATCACTGAAATAAAAGGATCTTAGCACATATCCCATGTGTGAGCCATTCTGATGTGAGACTTCAGATTTGGATGAGACACAGGAATGTGCTTGTACTCACTGGTTGTCGTTCCAACAGGCATTAATCTCAGCCACTGCCTATGACTTTTCAAAGCCAAGCTGCACTTTACATCCTTAGGTTCACTAAGGTCACTCAGCAGCTAACGAGCTATCAGAGTTTAACAGAGCATATACATGTTTGGCTTACCTTCCGAGGCCTTTTCCCTGGTTTTAATATCAATGACAATGAAACAAATATTACATCAGCTGTGCACAAGGGCCAGTGCACAAACATACCTTGTTTTTTCACATGGTTGGTGCTGGAAGCCTATTGGACTGGTAACGTTCTCATGAAGGGAGCACAGATCTGTTCTCTCTCTTTAGTGTCGGTAATGTTCCCATTACCATGGTGTCTGGGCACTCCAAAAAATGAAGAACAGTACTAGCAAGAGCCAGGCAGCAAAATGGTGGGCACCAGGAATGCTTCTGCACACAGTTCTGCCAATAGACCTTAATCTGACCCTCCAACACTTCCTGGCTTCCCACCCCTCTCTCCTTTGCCCCTGTTCCTCTGCTAGTCCAATTTTGTACCTCTCCAGAGTACAGACTGTCAATCATGTCAAACAGCGGCAAATGAGGGGGAGACTTTGTGAAGTGGCTTAACCGCAACTAGATTTACAACTAGAAACAGGTCTGAAGAAGAATACTGGTTCCAAACGTTGGGAAGGCTCTGAATCTGAAAATCACACCACAGGCCTGTCTCTGGAACCCTGAATTCAAACAACCTCAGAGTTTAGAGAAGTTTGGATTCTGATCTGGAGCCATCTCTACTTGTGACCTAAACCTCAATGGGAACCCAAGTCTTCAGAAGTAAAAAAATAAATGCATCAATACACTGCAGCTCCTAGACATCTATGAACATTTTAGGAACAGCAAGAGAAAAAGAATCATCATATTCACAAATTAAAACAGAAAGTAGCATCTCAATGAAATTTTGCACTGCAGTTCTGCCATCTATGACTATGCTTCAAAGAGATATATGATCATAACCAACTGAGAACTAGATACATTTCATATATACACACACAGCTGCTTAGGGCCTTTCTTGGCCCACCATGATTGAGCAGAACACTCTGTGATGCTAGACAGAATTATTCTGTTGAATGCTCTACAACTGGGTTTCTTCTCCCTCCTCCCCCCCCCCACCCCCGGAAGTCTTTGAGGTATTTGAGTTTACACCAAGATTAGTGTCTATCATGCAATCGTGTTAAGCACTCTTATCTATAGCTGTGAAACACAGACACTTTATAGCAGGCACTTGAAGCAATTAGAGCATTTTAACATGCACTGTCTGCATCTCATCTGTAACATCAAATGGTCAGATAGGATACTAAACATCGAAGTCCTGGACCAGTGCTGCATGACTAACGTCGAGTCCCTAATGATACAGGTGCAACTTAGCTGGGCTGGTCACCTCGTACATATGGATGACACACGACTCCCCAAAGCCATATTTTATGGACAGTTGAAAACAGGGGCATGTACACTGGGAGGCCAACAAAAATGATATAAGGACACTCTCAAAGTTCACCTAAAAGTTGGCCAAGTCAACCCCAACACACCAGAAGCTGCTGCGGACAGATCAGGATGGTGGCAGACCTATTGGTCTGCAGATAAAGCCACTGAGAACAGCAGAACAGAAAAAGCCAAAGAGAAGTGTGAGTAAAGAAAACAGGCTGCCTGTGGCAAAAACAAGTGCCCATGTCTGCCAACGTGCGGGTGCACCTGTGGATCCCTCATCAGCTTACATTCACACAAGATGACGCACTGAAACAAACTGACTCTCAGACATCAACTATGACAAGAAAATTCAAGGGGTACATGTCACATACACACACCTGGCTACTTAGGGCCTTTTTTGGCCCAGGATGATTGAGCAGAATGCTGGCGTGCCAGACAGAATTATTCTATTGAATGTTCTACTACTGGTTTTCTTCCCTGATCCTCCCTACCCCAAGATTCTTCAAGGAACAAGCCCCCAAAAAAGCTTCCACAGCCAGGCCATGTTTAAAAAGAATACCTCAGTTAAGCGTGGGGAATTGTTGCAGAATATATGACCACAATAAAGACCTTACTAAGAAGAACATGATTTTGCATCCCATATCAAGCTGCTTATACTGTCCTAATTAGACTCTTCTTCTGTGTGGTGCTTTTGCTTTTACCGTGGCTGCATCAGATTCATGAAATAATTTCTTCCGCTCCATTTTAAATTACTATTTACCATAAAAGTGAAATTTAGGGTCAGTGAAAGGTGCCACAGCCCTGTAGACTGAAGGGCTCCATCTACAACAGTGGCTGTCAACCTTTACAGACAACTGTACCCCTTTCAGAAGGCTGATTTGTCTTGCATACCCCAAGTTTCACCTCACTTAAACTACTTGCTTACAAAATCAGACATAAAAATACAAAAGTGTCACAGCGCACTGTTACTGACAAATTGCTTATGTTCTCATTTTACCATGTAATTATAAAATAAATCAATTGGAATATAAATATTGTACTTACATTTCAGTGTGTAGTATATAAAGAGCAGTATAAACAAGTCATTATCTGTATGAAATTTTAGTTTATACTGACTTTTCCAGTGCTTTTTACATAGCCTGTTGTAAATTTGGCAAATATCTAGATAAGCTGATGTACCCCTCTGGAAGCCCTCTGCGTATCCCCAGGGGTACACGTACCCCTGGTTGAGAACCACTGATCTACAACACAGATACAGCACTGCAGGCTTTCTCACACTGCCTGTGTGCCTCAGCTGTGACCTGAGAAGGACCACATCTATGAGGGTAAGAGGGTACTACAGGCCCCATGCTTATTTGGTTACTGTGCTCCCAGCTTAGAGCACTCTCTCTCGCTCTCTTATATCATCATAATCACCATCAACTTACCGGCCTCTCTAGTTACCTGTCCCCTCCCCCCACTCTCTCTCTATGTATTTATATTATGTCCATCACTGTAGTATGTAAGGTTCAGATTTCCAGAATAGTCTAGGTTGGTTATGGCTAAAACTAATGGAATGTATGTGTGTCTAAGCACCCTAGATTGCGTTGAAAAGCTCAGCCTAAATTGGCCTGCAAGGCTGCTAACTAGTGCCAGCAGCAATGAGGGCTCTACAGATGGTCAAACTATTCTACTGAGAACAACAGAACCTGATCCTGACCTTAATCTTTTCAAAATTTTGGATTATTTGAGATACTTTAACTGAAGTCTCCTCCAAGTTCTCCCTCTTCCCCCCACACCCACCTTTTGTTGATAAAATGGAAGGAATCTACAACCGCGGAGGCTTCTCAGATACCAGATCAAACTTTATGATACAAATATGTTTGTGAGCACTCACTCTTCTGTCTGAGCAGGGATTATTGCCTTGTAACGGTCGCTTCTCTTTGCAACGGGCTCAACTGCTGCATTCCGATGAGTCTCTATGTTAAACTGACTAAGCAGGCTAACCAAATGTTTCCAGGGATGATAAAAATAAATCTGTGAGGATTCTATTCCAGTGACATTGTTTTTTATTGTAAGTAGCTATATTTTATTCTCTACTTCTCATTTTCAAGGCATTAAAAATAATGCATGGGGAACACCCCACCTCTCCCACTCCCCAAAAGTCATCATTACTTTCACCAGGGTAATCTGTAAGAAGCAAGGAACAAAAAACAAACAAACAAAAAAATGACAGCACAGGTTTAAGTTATGAATGTGGAAAATAATAATAATAAAAAATGGGTGCACTGGATGCTTCCCCTGCCCCCTCCTGCACCAGAACAAACAAAACGATGTAAGTGTTTTCCTGAAATGTCTGGCTCCTCTATGTTGCTGCTAATAGAGCCAATATGTAGAATATCTAAAGTTGCCTTGCTCTGATTAACATGACTCCCTTTGTGGCCCGGTGGCCTAGTGGTAGCATGCTGTGTTGCCATGCAGTAAACTCTGGCTCAGTGGCCAGCACTGGTCTGTCATGCCCCAGGCTGGAAAAGGTTGGGAATGCTGCTATGCCAGCACCTTTGGCTCCAGGGGAGGAGGAAATGCCGCATATCACTCAACAGTAACTCTCCAGTTAATTAAGGAGTGGAACTGTCATCTGCTGAAGAGTGTTCCATCCAGTCCTTCTTAACTGGGAGGATGAGAGCCAGCAAGCAGAGCCTTCAGGGGTAGGGGCTGGGGTATAAAGTGTAGAAAAGCGGGGTCGGGAAATCTACAGGCATCTGAAAGAAACACACATGACTCATCAGGAAAGGAGAATATTGCCGTTTCAGCAAGAGGCTGAAATAGCAATCCTAGTTCTGCCGCAGTACAGCAGTAAATGACCCCGAATGCTTGGGACATTGATATGCCTAACAGTAGGGGCTACCTCACATCTTGTTAAGGAGACTGGTATATGGGACAACTAATACATTTATTAGCAGGATAGATTCTGGAAGTGGAACCTGAGCTGGAGTCACTGAAATTTCTAGACTACTCAGGTAAATTAAGCCAACAGAGACACTTTCGCACACAGCACTGATATAGAGACAATTTCACACCTACTGCAGGATTTCACAACCACATTGCCTGAGCCCTTCATAGAGCACCACTGATGCTGAGGAGGAAGGCTTCTAGTATTCTCACTCTGCTTCTTGTATATCCACGCAGTGCCAGTTACAATATGGCCTTTAGTCTGGGTATTATGCCGATTTTACAGCTGAATAGACTGAGCACAGAGAGATTAAATTACTTCCCCAAAGCCACACAGTGAGTCACTGGCAAAGCCAAGTCAGGATTAGAACTAGTGATGGTTCCCACTTCCCAGCTCTTACAACTAAACTACTCGGCACTCCTCTATGATAGTGGAAATTTCTCCATGCTCACATTCATAGAAATCTGGCCCTGGGGGAAATCCTCCACCAAATACAATGCAACCATGGTAACTGCATTACAAACAAACATCAGCTGTTACAGAATTTTGATTGTAAGACTTTCAGAGAACTTCCAGTTTCAGATGAATTACTAGTAACTTCCATTACAGAAGATTTTGAACTGCAGAGTTTGGATCCAAATCCTGAATCTCAAATTTCAGGTGTGTTTGCATCTGAAATTTGGTTCAAGCCCATCTGTAATTTCTGTTATCTGTTGTACTATAGGATTTGGGGCTGTGCGAGAATTATTATAGCACAGGAAACAAGGTAAATGGGAAAAAATTAAGGATTTGAACTTGAACTTGTAACTTTCAGATTCAAAGATATTCCCATATAAACTGTTACTACCAACATACTTTATAAATATTATGTTTCATCTCCCTCTGATAGGAATTGCAGGATACTGAATTCCTAATACCCAAGTTCAGTGGGGATATAACATTAGATAGTTTTGCTTTACCTGCCCTTCAAAGCTAGTGGATATTTCTGAGTGTTCTCCTATCCCTCTTCTTTGATGGTGAGTCCGTCTTGTTTCAGATGGGTACTTGCTGCCTGACCTCTAGATACCCTTGTGTTTTTAGCATGATATCCTTACAATACTGATGCTCCTATTCTTGATCTTCCACATCCCAAATATTTCCTCTTGGTCACTTCTCTGATACAGGTGGCTGTTGAAGTGGAAGTGTATCATCTGATAACCTGTGCTGCTTAACTGGCTCCTAGAATCCTGGGGTTATTTCCAAATGTTACTGTTACACTAGCCTTGATTGTGGCTAGAGAAAAGTGTTTCACATGTTTATTTCTCAACTTGTGTCCCTCTGTTTCTCCTTTTTTCAGGAAGCCCTTTGATTTCTGTGACTTAACTCTTGCCTTTCATTATCTTTGTGTGCTTTGTTTTCACATCCCAGTACCTTCCTCATGAGAAAGCATTTGTAAAACCCAAGAACATTTCCACTGTGCTTCAAAAGCATGGGAGTGAATTTTTCCAGACTTCCAGCTCAGATTTCTCACAAAGCTCAACAAAAATCCACTCACAAAGGCACAATAATAGTCACTCCCCCTATATATGTGTCTCTTTAAACTACAGATGAGGTACATCAATGCAGAAACCTTGGAAAATGCTAACCATCTTTTCAATAGTTCTAACAAGAAATATTCTATATAAAAGAAATAACTGTTTACTTGCTTTACCATCTGAATATTGTAGGTAAGCATGAATGGAGATGCTTACATCTGTATCATCACTCTCCTGACTTTCAGGACAATATTGGTGTCATCACAGCTTGCTTAAAAAGCAGATATCTCACAGCATTTCAACCACTCAGTTTACTCATGTCTTTGATATAGTCAGCGGAATGCCTATTATCTCACTTGAAAGAGAAGCTTTTAGTTTGCTCACCTCAGTCACCTGCAAGATCTTTGAAATGCCTCCTCTTCTGTTCCTTCCGAAGAGTGCATTCCTGCATCACACACTTCGTTCCTGAGTCCATTTACCATCCAGTTAGCAATAAGTTCTTGCTAAGTTATCATACGTAACCCTGAGGAAAAAAAGACTCTGAGACACAATGCAAGGTCTTTTCCCCTATCTTTCTTTGAGCATTTTGTTTGCTCGGTGATCCATCACAGACAGGTCTCCACTAGTAAATTGAACAACCTATCCTCCTGGCTCTTCTTTTCTTCTTCTTTTTTATAAACATATAATCAGTGTTTCAAATTCTTCAGGTATCACAAACTGTACTTCTCTATTGCCCTCTGCTGGCTATTGGGTAACACAACCTCACTACTGAATCAGGGAGCAACAAATATACAGTACCATTTCCTTGTTGCCCTGTTTAAAATCAATAGTGATACATGCTGACCAAAAGTCAACACACCTCATTCTATTTCTTCCCTGAATTACAGAGCACCTGGAAAGATTTACAGTTTGTTGGTCAGCCCTGGTAAGCACAAAACACTTAACAACAGGGCAGGAAGCAGTTAGTAAAAGAAGCCTGCTCACGTGCTTTTTTGTCAACAAAATATAGGAAAAAGTGAAGACAAATTAATTCTATCTAAAAATGAAACACAGGTGGATTTACCCCAATGATGCCATAAATAACATGTTCTTCTGTGGACCTGAGGGTTATCTGATTTTAAGGGCTTGGTCCTACAAGCATTGCATATACAGAACTACTGATTTTGATGGTAATTCTGTAAGTGAAGGGCTTGCAGAATTAGGCCTCAAGAGAGCAATGAATTACAGCCCATGGTTTCTTGGTCATATTTTCCTTCTTTCCTCAGATTTCTCTCTGTGAACATTTATTACCAATATTTGCTGAGCACCACCGTGTTCAGCACTGCACATAACCTAAAGGAAAACATGGTCCCTGCCCCATGAAGCTTGCACTCTAAATTAGAGAGCCACACAGACAAGAGTCCAAACAGATGTGTATGAATGGAGCTGTGATATGCCTGTGTACAGCACTCTTAAGGTGAGGATGACTAGCTTCAACTGGATGCGTAAGGCAAAGGGAAACTAGTGAAAGGATTCAAAGAGGGGACTGACATAGGGTGGGTTATGGGAGAGGATGATAATTTTAGCAGAAGCATTTGAATAGACTGGAGGGGATTGAGGTGAGATTGCAGCAGGGAAAAGCAGGGCTTACGAGTGGGATAAAAGTGAGAGAGAAAACTGATTTCCCTGTACATTAGTGGTCACTAATTAATTCGTGCATTAGCTATTAGTGCTTGGTAATTAATTTAGGCAGGTAAATGTTCTTACTAAAAAAAAAAGAAGAATAATTTATGATCTGGCTATTTTGTACAACTCTGGCAGCACAAAGGGACCAGATTCTGGCCACAGCATAATTTCGCTTTGATAGCCATCCACAGGGGATATGCTGGGGGCATGGAGAATATGCCAGAGTTCTTGGCATAGGGTTCCTAAGGGCTTGTATATACTACCCGCCGGATCGGCGGGCAGCGATTGATCCAGCAGGGGTTGATTTATCGCATCTAGTATAGATGTGGTAAATTGACCGCTGAACGCGGTAAGTAGATCTAAGTACGTCGACTTCAGCTACGCTATTCACGTAGCTGAAGTTGCGTATCTTAGATCGACCCCACGTGGTAGTATAGACAAGCCCTTAGTGTGCAGGCCAGCTTCCAGGATCCAGGAAACAAACGTGGATAAAGAGGAGAATTTGGCTCATATTCTGAACCTCTCTTCTCTCTCACATACACACTCTCTCTCTCTTTCACACATACACACACATTTCTCTGTTGGCCTGCTTTAAGCATTCTTCTTTGCATTTTACTTTAATTTTTAAAGAGACACGGACCTGTACCAATATTCTGTTTTTAGTATTCAAAATCTGTAACCAAATCAAGTTATGATTTTTTTCAAATCGTCGTATATTTATAATTGGCTAAATGAAAACCACAGCTGCAAACACCCCCATCATCTGGGATGTTCAATACCCCCAGAATTGGGTTGTTTGAATTCAACATGTCTCTGGATCTGAATTTTGCAGCCTCAGCCCACCTCTGTTTTTAAATATAGTCCTCTGCTCTGTCATCACTTTAGCTGGCTCTGTCTTTTTAAAACATATTTTATGGTCAAAGCTGAAGTGCCGCTTTTTCTTATAGCCAAATTGACTCTGTATAAAGCTGTCCACTTGGAGCTGTGCCTTTTAGAAGAGTCCACACAGCAGTGGATTGGTGGGGTAGCCCACTGCTGGCCAATACACATGAATAAAGGAATGGGACAGAGGAAAGAGGAATAGCTCTGCAACGGGGAGAACAAGTCAGGGAGAACCAAGCTGAAGGGAGATGATAGGAAGATGGGATGTAAAGCAGAAAAATGTAGAAACTAGAGGTGCACAAGACAAAGATCTTAAAGAACCAGGGGTCTCTAAAGGAATGAGGCAAAACTACATTGTCAAAAATCCAACAAACCTGTAACACAACCAGAGCACGCATACCCAGCAGTGCCTGCCGCCTCTAGAGCTAGCGCACAAGGCATTCTTACCCCAGAGAACCCTTTGTTTCAATTTCCTTTTCTCCAGCCTCTCTCTCAAACCACACTCAGCTGCGACCCAGCCCGGCGGGGATTACAAGTTCAGTACAGTATTTTTGATTGCATGTATCTTTACCATGCAATGCTTGGCACTCCAGAGACAAATAAATCTTTGAGTTTCCTGTGAGACTGAGTATCCCTCATGTGACTTGTACATATATATGTGTATATCATGGGAAATATCTCATTACAAAACAACAATATTTTTGTCCCCCTCAACTCTAGGTTCCATTTTTCCTGCTTCATTTTCCATCCTCCTGCCAGCTCCCTTGTCCATATGATGTTACACACTGCAAAAGCACTGAAGTCAGGTTAGCCATTTATTTCAAAGGGTTCAAGATTCCATCCAGAGTCTATGCAAGAGGATGGGGCCATCGGTGGTGGGTGGAGCCCCCTCATTGGGGAGACTAGCCCCTGGCTCCACCCCTTCTGCCCCCCCCAGGCCAGAGCCCTGTGCCCCCCTGCCTCCCACACAGCCAGAGCTCCGAGATACCCAGGCCCTCCCCCGCCCGCAGTCGGAGCAATGAGGCCTCCCCCGCCCAGAGGAGCCCCGAGCACCCACCCCTCGGCCAAAGGAGCCCCGGGCTGGCCAAAGCCCTGAGCTCACGGCTCCACACACCTGCCTGGAGGAGCCCAGAGCCCACACACACACACACACATGCCCAGAGGAGCGCCGAGACTCCCCCCCACCCACCCACACTTGCCCAGGGGAACTTCTCCCAAAGAAGAGCCTGAGCTTTTGATATGCCGCATGCAGGTTCCGGGACGACTGAGGAGGCAGTATCTGCTACTCAGCTTCCTGGGATCATCAGTAATCTCTCTAGAGTCCAGGGAGATTACTAATGAACCCAGGAAGCTGAATAGTACATACCACCTCCTCAGCCACCCAAGAACCTGCATGGGGCAAAATAAAGCAAAACCACCAAACCCCTCAACCAGTGGTCCGGCAGCAGCATCAGCGCTAGTGGAGGCAGAGTCTCCCCTGACCTATTATACCCACTGCACATGGGAAGAGCCTACAGAGGATGAAAGCCAAGCTAGAGAAGACAAGCAGATCACAAAGAATGAGACTGATGACCTCAGTGCCAGACTGCGGAGATGGTCAATAACTTGAGGTAAAGTGGAACACATCCAGTCTTTCCGAATGAAATTTCAGCCTGAATTTACAGCAGTACAAACTGAGCTAAATGCCATGCATATCTGAAAGTGTAGGGATAAGCCTTCTGGTACTGGAAGCATATTGCTTGAATGTCATGAGGTTTTATTATATTTGAAGGGATGTAGAACAATGAGTAATGCAGACATATTAATCCTGGGACATTTCACAGTCCAGGGTCAAATATGTATTGGATAATTTGACAGAGAGAGGAGACAGGAAATGTAGATGCTGTCCTTTCTATAGAAGTGGTTCTCAACCAGGGGTCTGGGGCCTCCTGGGGGGAGGGGGGGCGAGCAGGTTTAAGGCGGTATGCCAAGCATGGCCAGAGTTAGACTACTAGGGCCCAGGACAGAAAGCCAAAGCCCCACCTCACAGGGCTGCAGCCCGGGGCCCCGAGCCCCGCCACCCAGGGCTAAAGCCAAAGCCTGAGCAACTTAGCTTTGCGATGCCCTCTGTGGCATGGGGCCCTGGGTAACTGCCCTGCTTGCTACCCCCTAATGCTGGCCCTGGCTTTTATATGCAGAAAAACAGTTGTTGTGGCACAGCTGGGCCATGGAATTTTTATAGCATGTTACTGGGGCCTCAGAAAGAAAAAGGTTGAGAACCCCTGTTCTATAGGACCCCATGGACTGCACAAAAACATGTCCTTAAAAAATATAGGATTGAGGGAGGGGGCGGAGGGAATCTCTGCAAGAAAACATTCATCTTACCAATAGAAAACTAGACTAGGAGAAAACTAGAAAACACAGTATGGGATAGGCAAAAACTATATTGTTGTGTTTAATATCAGCAGCACAAGAAAATTATTCAGTTAGACTGTGCTTTTACCAATAATATCATTATTCATTACCACTGAAGGCTGAGGCCCATGTCCCCGAGCAGGAAGGAGCCTGGTTAGGGCCAATGGTAAATTAATTCCTTGAAATGGAATGGAGAAGATTCATGCTGAAGTTAATGCAATCAACACAAGGCTCCAAAATAGAAAACCATGACTTAGGCCTTGACTACACTACAGAGTTTTGTCGACAAAAATTATGTCGACACTGAAAAAGCACTATAATAAAAATCGATATTGCATATTCACACTTGCTCCCTCTGTCGGCGGAGCGTGTCCACAGTTGAGGCACTACCATCGACAGTGTGAGCAATGCACTGTGGGTACCTATCCCACAGTCCAGATCGACCCCTTCTGTTGCTAGATCTTGTGGGAAGACAGAGCAGATGACAGTGCATCTTGGGACCAGACTCAATGTCCCAGAATGCATTGTTTTCTGTCCCAGCATTTCATGGGCTTCTGGCTTTCTTTCGCAGCATTTTTCAGCAGCCCTTCTTTGCTGTGCACCCCGGCATCTTTGTGAGAAGGGATGGATCCCACACTGCTCCTCTATGCTCTGATAACTGTCATGAAGACATCGTGGATGGCAGTGCAGTTAATCACAAAGTTCCTAACTGAAGAAGACTCCCAGTTGCCTGACATGCTGTGTGATATGGATAGGAGCAACTTTAGATTGCTTTTGGCATTCACAGAACAGCTGCAGACAGTGGACCATTGCTTTTGGGCTCGGGAAACAAGCACTGAATGGTGGGAGCATATCATCATGCAGGTGTGAGATGACGAGCAGTGGCTATAGAACTTTCAGATGCGGAAAGCCACCCTCCTGGAACTGTGTGCAGAGCTCGCCCCAGCACTACAGTGGAAGGACACCAGAATGAGAGCTGCCCTATTGGTAGAGAAGCGCGTGGCAATCGCTGTGTGGAAGCTGGTGACTCCAGATTGCTACCAGTCAATCACAAATCAATTTGGAGTCAGGAAGTTGACCATTGGGGCTGCATTAATGCAAGTGTGCAGGGCAATTAATCGCATCCTGTTACGAAGGACCATGACTTTGGGAAATGTGCGTGAAATCATGGACGGCTTTGCAGAAATGGGTTTCCCTAACTGTGGAGGGGTGATAGCTGGCACACACATTCCAATTTTGGCACCAGACCACCTTGCGATGGAGTACATAAATAGGAAGGGGTACTTCTCCATGGTGTTGCAGGTGCTTGTGGATCACTATGGGCATTTTACTGATGGGGTGGTTTGGGAAGGTGTATGACACACTCATCTTCAGGAACACCAGCCTGTATAGAAAGCTACAAGTGGGGACTTTCTTTCCAGACCAGAAGATTACAGTGGGGGATGTTGAAATGCCCATAGTGATCCTGGGAGACCCGGCATACCCCTTACAGCCATGGCTCATGAAACCTTACATGGGAAACCTGGACAGCAGCAAGAAGTGGTTCGACAACAGGCTGAGTACGTGACGGATGACAGTGGAATGTGCCTTTGGCAGATTAAAGGCGCGCTGGTGATGCCTTTATGGCAGGCTAGACCTCAATGAGGATAATATTCCCATGGTCACAGCCACGTGTTCCACATTGCATAATCTTTGTGAAGCTAAGGGTGAAAGGTTTGCTTTGAAAATAAGAACCAGTAATGTATATCTCTGTGGCTGGTGCTGCAATGTTACACTACATGTAGTTTTCCTAGGAGGTACCAGGGAAGGACAGACTTTCAGAGCTCTGTGTAGGTCCAGCTATCATTTTGAAAGTTGTCCGAGGGGGTGGAGTGAAGGGGAAATCGAGAAGTCCCAGAAAGCAGAAAGGACTGTGCAGGCTGAGTTTTTTGGCGGGGGAGAGGGGCATGGAAAAGAGTTCTGAATGTGCTGCCGGGGAGAGCGGGCATGCATCTGCTCAGTCTGAAGCATTATTAAGGACCTCAGCATCTGCATTTGCTCCTCCAGGACATTAACATCTGCCCAGTAGCGTCCTTAACAAACTCCTGATTTTCTTTTCTGTCCTGCCTTTCAGCATCCCTCCACTCCTTGTGTTCCCTTTTCTCTGCATTGGAGAAGTGCAGTACCTCCGGGAACGTCTTCTTTGCTCTGTCTTGGGCACTTTCTTATCTGGCAGAGACGCTCGGCTGGTGTATTTGGCGTGTTCCTCAAGGCCATATCTGCCAAAGCACAAGGAACAATACATAGAAGCATGATTGTTAAATTCACGCACAGTATTGAAACATTTCAGTATGTTACCTTTGGTAACATAACAATCACTTTCTCACTGACAGTTGGCAAGCACACATCTCGGCGAACACCCAAAACATGGTGAGTGGTGGCTGGGGGGGAGGGGCACTTTACATGGAGAAAAGAGCACTCTACAAGGGTTGTGGTGCAGCTGACTAGGGGGGAAATTCTAAAATTCTCCCACACTTTCCCACAGGCGGGGGTCATTGTAGCAGATATCTGAGTCACTGCTGAGGGTAAGCAGGGAAGCAAGGGTACATCTACTACACGCTTGTGGCTTCTGCCCTGGTCCCTATGCTGCTCACTTATGTGCCGCTTTGGTCCCTGCACAAGTGATTGCTGAATGGCACAGGGAAGTTTCCTACAATGGGGGAAGGAACAAAGCAGCTCTGCCAAGGAACCTTTGGCAGAGGATTGCTGAGAACCTCCAGGAAACTTTCCTAAGATCCTAAGAGGATTCCGGTGAGATCTTGGAGTGCATCAACACCCTGTTCCACCGTACTGATTAGTTGCACAGGGAAATGTCCAGCACACAGAAACACAGCCAGCCTTGTACATTTCTATACCCTGAACCCATCTCCGCATGACACGAACCACAGCCACTTACCAGGCATCTCCTCTCCTGCTTCTTGCTTGCCGGAGAGCAACTGCTGAGACTGGCTAGACACCTCCAGAGTGGTGAACAGTGCCTGGCTGCCTGCCCCACCGGGCGACCCCGCCGGGAGCTCAACATCATCGTCTAACTCCACCTCTTCATCAATGACTTCATCCTCCAGGTTAGGTCCTCTTTCCGCCATCTCCAGGCCCACCGAAGTATCCACGGGGTTCTTGGCGGTGGAGGTGGGGTTGCCACCAAGGATAGTGTCCAGCTCCTGGTAGAACTGGCAGGTCTCAGGTGCCGCACCGGAGCAGCGGTTTGCCTCCGTTGCCTTATGGTATGCCTGCCTCAGCTCCTTTATCTTCACTCTGCACTGCAGTGTGTCTCGACCATAGCCCTTATCACACAAGCCTTGAGAAATCTGCTTGTAGGTATCAAAATTCCTACGGCTCAAGCACAGCTGGGACTGCACAGCCTCCTCTCCCCATATACTGAGCAGATCCAGCAGATCCATAGTGGTCCAAGCAGGAGAGCGTTTGCTGTGATAAGACGCCATGGTCACCTGGGAAAATGCAATGAGACCTCTCCATGGGGAGCCAACAGGAAATGGAATTTCAAACATTCCCAGGGTTTCTAAGGGGAAGGAGCGGATGGTTGTTTACCCTGACTGCAGGACAGTGGAGCTCAAACTTCTGACCAGAGCAGTCAGGATGGGCATTGTGGGATACCTCCTGGAGGCCAATTAAAGTGATACAATCAAGCGTGGCATCTACACTGGCACTTTGTCGACAAAAATTTTGCGCAAAAAACCTTATGTCTCTCATCAGGGTGGTTTTATTTTGTCGCCAAAACTGGGCGTTTTTGCTGGCAAAAGTCGCATTGTAGCATGTACGCATTCACTGTTTTGTCCACAAAAGCTGCCTTTTGTTGACAAAACTCTGTAGTGTAGATAAGGCCTATGTCTAGACTACCACTTTTGTCAGTATAACTTCTGTTGCTCAGGGGGTGTAAAAAAAACACCCCCCTGGAGTGTAGATAAGGCCTATGTCTAGACTACCACTTTTGTCAGTATAACTTCTGTTGCTCAGGGGGTGTGAAAAAAACACCCCCCTGTAGTGTAGATAAGGCCTATGTCTAGACTACCACTTTTGTCAGCATAACTTCTGTTGCTCAGGGGGTGTAAAAAAAACACCCCCCTTGAGTGACATAAGTTACATGGACATAAGCACCATTGTAGATAGCTTCTCCTCTTGACATAGCTACTGCTGCTCACTGGGGGTCGTTTAATTATGTCAAAGGAAGCGCTCTCTCCCATCAGCATAGAGCGGCTACTCAAGAGATCTTACAGCAGCACAGCTGCATCGGTACAGCTGTGCCACTGTAAGCTCTCTAGTAGAGACATGGGCCTATGTCCCTTTATCGTTCTACTGTCATTCCTTCTGACCATCTGTAGCAGATCATCAGTGAATAAATTAGGAAAGGACAAACATTTTCCAAGCAATTTTCTGTGGGGATTAAATCTAATTTTGTCATTTGGATTTTAGAAGTTACATATATTTTCAGGATTAACCATAAAAATAAAGTCACTATCTAAGATGCATGTGATGTGCACCTTAAATCTGTACAGTTCTATGATAAATAACTATACCAGTGTTCTGAGTTTTAATTTTCTGCACATTCTGTTTTGCATGCAATTTTTCCTAAAGAAACAGCACTGTGCAAAGAAACTGAAGCTTTCTGTACAAGGAGATTCCTTCCCTGTGCATGGAATTCATTGGAATATTGAAAGATTTATTGTACCAGTTATGTTTATCAAAACCCATTAGAAGTGAGAGGCAATCCTTTTGGCTGGCTCACACTTCACAAGGTATCTTCTGAAGTGTCAGAAAGACATTTGGAATGATGAAATATGCAGAAGAAAGTAAAAATAAAGTACATGGCATGGGATACTGAAATCAACTAAGTGTTTGGTAGATATGACTATACAACTATGACTAGATACTATAAGCTGAGGAATGACAATGTGTAAGAATGCTAATGAGGACTGTAATATCTCTAGACAAAGCCTCCAGGTCCAGCAAGCTAGCAAAGGTATAACAAGTTCCAGAAGCTGGAAGCTGAAGCTAGATACATTCAGACTGGAAATAAGGTGCAATTTTTTAACAGTGGGGTAGGTAACCTCTGTAACAACTTACCAAGTGTTGTGGTGGATTCTCCATCTCTGGCAATTTTTAAATCAAGAGTGGATGTTCTTCTAAAAGATATACTCTAGTTCAACAACAATTCAGGAAAGTCCTGTGATCTACGTTATACAGGAGGTCAGATGAATCCCAGTTTAGTGTTTCATAGAACAAAAGGACACTTACGAATCCAGTTGATCTGGGCGTGAAGGTTTTTTTTCTTTATGTTGAGAACACAGGAGATATCTGCATTATTTTTTATGAATATTTGTACCTTAGTTTATCTGCTTGATATTATTCTGAGTATATGGAGTTAGACCAAAAGGGGCTGTTAGGAAGAGCAAGCAGGAAATGAAACAATGGTCATAGATAGGACACATAAAAGAAAACAACTTCAAGGGAGTAAGGGAACAATGGCTGGACTATTCAGTGGCAAGATGCTATTCCGAGGCTCCAACTCCCAGCCATTTTACCAAGGCCACATCCTAGAGATCAAGTGGACCAAGAACAGTTAAAGGGACCCTCCTGGAGAAAGAAAGGGGAGGTGAGTTGCCAGCAGCTACTTGAGGGGTGATGCTGATAGACAGAGAGAGACAGAGAGAGAGGCAGAGAATGCCTTTTTTGGTGGTGCCCAGAACAGGTCCAAGCAGAGCGATCCCATCCATAGGATGGACCGGGGCAACCGCTCCGGGCCCTGCACTTTGGTGGACCACGGGCACCGCGGGCCCCTATAACTCGCCACCTATGCAGACATCTGGCTTAAGCAGAACCATCCTAAACTTGCAAGGAAAAGATAAAGTTTATGCAAGACCAGATGAGTATAGACTTTTATTGTGTTAACCTTTTTCTCAAAATGATACGTACCTCTGGATGAACAAACATTTGTTTTAAAGCAGCTGGTTTGATTCACTTCAATCAGCCACTGGCAACATACTTCTGGAGGGAAATTTCTTGCAGGCGTCAAACACTGTTAGGCCTGTTGATTTAGCATGGTTGCTAAACAAGGGGCTGTCTAAAAGAGTGGTAGGATCACATGTTTCCATCCAGGGAGGGGTGAAGGTAGTGAATCTTGTCACATGAGCAGTGCAGTTGAGACAGCAAAAGGGTTTAAGGCACAGCTCACCTTGTACCTATCACACCTTGTGCCCTGTGTTCCCTCTAAGCTGCACGGTTGCACGGCCGCTCGATTAGCAGAGCCATGCACATCCGGTGACGTGTGTTCAGGTGCCCCTCTCCCCACTGCTCTGCAGAAGCGTTGCTCCTGCCCTCTGCCTTGGAGCTCCTGGCCAGCTGCTCCCAGGAGCCTCCTGCTTGCTGTGCAGAGCGGGATGGGGGGAAGTGGGGGTGCTGATGTCAAGGTGTTCCCCTCCTCCCACCTCCCCCCATCCATGTACGCCATCTCCACAGAGCGGGGATTAGGGAACAGGGCTCAGGAGCAGGAGGGCTGCTGGCAGCTGCTGCGGTCTGAACAATGAGATTTCTGGTGAGTGCCGCTGTGCTTAAAGAGACAGCGCACGGTCGCTCATAGACTTCCCCAGCAGCTAGCACACACACACTGTCTCTGTGTGTCTCTCTCTCTCTCACACACACACAGTGTCTCTCTCTCTCTCTGACACACACACACTGTCTCTGTCTCTCTCTCACAATACACACACTGTCTGTCTCTCACACACACTGTCTCTGTGTGTGTCTCTCTCTCACACACAGTCTGTGTCTCTCTCACACAGTCTGTCTTGCACACTTACACACACACACACTGTCTCTTTCACAAGCACCTCCCAACACATATTTGTGTTATTGTTGTTGTTTTTGTTACTTCTGGTACTTCCTGCAATGCACATATATTCGCTGTAATTTTATTTTTTCAAAATGCTATTTTAATTTTTTGACTGGTCTATGCATTTCATAATTTGATTTCTCTCTTATGCTTTCTTTTTTGAGTAGTGAGTTCTAAAATGCCTAACCTGTCCTGGACAGAGTAATTATCCCTATGGTAACTTTTTTTAAATATATATTATATCTAGGTTTTTTGTTTCTACTGATGGTGCACATCACCTCGATATTGGTGCACATCAAATTCACTCTGCACATGGATGGAAAAATTAGAGGGAATGTTGCTTGTATCCTCTTAAGAACAGCCATACTGGATCAGAACAATGGTCCATCCAGCCCAGAATCCCGTTTTCCGACAGTGGCCAGTTCCAGGTGCCCCAGAGGGAATGACCAGAACAGTCAATCATTAAGTGATCCATCCTGTTGTTCACTCCCAGCTTCCGGCAGTGAAGTTAGGGACACTTAAAGAAAGGTGTTGCATCCCTGACCATCCTGGCTAATAGCCATTGTTGGATCCTTCATGAACTTATCTAGTTCTTTTTTGAACCCTCTTATAGTTTTGGCATTCACAACATCCCCTGGCAATGAGTTCCACAGGTTTACTGTGCATTGTGTGAAGAAGTACTTCCTTTTGTTTTAAACCTGCTGCCTATTAATTTCATTGGGTGACCCCTAGTTCTTTTGTTGTGAAGGAGTAAATAACATTTCCTTATTCACTTTCTCCACACCAGTCAAGATTTTATAGACCTCTATTATATCTCCTTAGTCATCTCTTTTCCAAGCTGAAAAGTCCATCTTTTTAACCTCTCCATACGGAAGCTGCTCCATACCCCTAATCATTTTTGTTGCTCTTCTCTGTACCTTCTACAATTCTAATATATCTTTTTGAGATAGGGTGACCAGATCTGCATGCAGTAATCAAGATATGGGTGTACCATGGATTTATACAGAGGTATTATGATATTTTCTGTCTTACTCTGTATCCCTTTTTTGACCGCTGCTGCCCATTGATGTTTTCAGAGAACTATCCACGATGACTCCAAGATCTCTTTATTGGGTGGTAACAGCTAATTTAGACGCCATCATTTTGTATGTATAGTTGGGATTATGTTTTCCAATGTACATTATTCTGCATTTATCAACATTGAATTTCATCTGCCATTTTGTTGCCCACTCACCCAGTTTTGTGAGATTCCTTTGTAACTCTTCACAGTCTGCTTTGGACTTGACTATCTTGAGTAGTTTTGTATCATCTGAATAGCAGGGGGATTCAGGGATAGCTCAGTGGTTTGAGCATTGGCCTGCTAAACCCAGGGTTGTGAGTTCAATCCTTGAGGGGACCACTTAGGGATCTGGGGCAAAATTGGTCCTGCTAGTGAAGGCAGGGGGCTGGACTCAATGACCCTTCAGGGTCCCTTCCAGCTCTATGAGATAGGTATATCTCCATATATTATATTTGCCACCTTACTGTTTACCCCTTTTTCCAAATCATTTATGAATATTTTGAACATCACTGGTCCCAATACAGAACACTGAGGAGACACCTCTATTTACCTCTCTCCATTCTGAAAACTGACCATTTATTCCTACCCTTTGTTTCCTATCTTTTAACCAGTTACTGATCCATGAGAGAACCTTCCTTCTTATCCCATGACAGCATACTTTGCTTAAGAGTCTTTGGTGAGGGACCTTATCAAAGGCTTTCTAAAAATCTATGTACAATACACCACTACCTCAATATAACATGACCCGATATAACACGAATTCGGATGTAACGCGGTAAAGCAGTGCTCTGGGAGGAGGGGGGTGGGGGTGGGGCTGCGCACTCAGGTGGATCAAAGCAAGTTCAATATAACGCGGTTTCACCTATAACGCGGTAAGATTTTTTGGCTCCTGAGGACAGCGTTATATCGAGGTAGAGGTGTATATCCACTGGATCACCGTTGTCCATATTTGTTAACCCCTTCAAAGAATTCTAAAAGATTGGTGAGCTGTGATTTCCTCTTCTACATATGAACAGGAGACTGAGATTAAGAAAGCTACTGGAGAATTATTATTATTTATTATTTGTATTACCATAAGAGCTAGGAGTCCTAATCAAGGACCAGGATCCCATTGTGTGAAGTGTTGTACAAATACAGAACAAAAAGACAGTCCCTACCCCAAAGAGTTTATAATCTAAGTATAAAACAAGAAACAACAGATAGATGAGACAGTAGAACCACTTAGTTTGGAAGCCCACCGACTATGCAGATCAAAAGGAGCACCAGCCATGATCTGTAGTTACTAACCAGGGGGCCCAGAATCAGCATCCTAGAGGACAGCAGCAATGGGAAAAACAGATATACAGGTCTGTCGCATCTTAGGCGCATTTAACATGTGCGATTTCAGCTTTATGCGGTTGGCAAAAACAAGAAAAAAACAAAAAAAAAGAGAGAAAAATAACAATTTAAATACTGTTTCTGTAGTGCGGGCGATTCTGCCCGCCATTACACTCAATGTAATTTTGACTATACGGGGTTTTCGCTTTACGCGCTGACCGCGGAACGTAACCCCAGCGTAAGATGAGACAGACCTGTAACAACAACAGAATCCTGTTTCCATTATTGAGAACTCTGTGCTACCCAGAGATATTCTGCTCAGACAGTAAGTGTCCATACTGGGGATTTTCACTGCAGATGGCTCCAGAACAGAGACTCAAACTTTAAAGTCAGAAAGGACCATCATGATCATCTAGTCTGACCGCCTGCACATTGCAGGCCACAGAACCTCACCTAATAACATGTAGCTAATCTGCAACCGCTAGCAGCAAATATCTCCAATGGCTGGTGATGGGACACTAGATGGGGAATTCTTTCCCAGGTGTCTGGCTGGCAGAGGTCTTGCCCACGTGCTCAGTGTCTAATTGATCACCATATTTGGGGTTGGGAAAGAATTTCCCCCTGGGTCAGATTGGCACCCCCCTTTTTTTTTTGGCCTTCCTCTACAGCATGGGGGATGGGTCACTCACACATTTAAACATGCTTAATATTAGGGAAAGCAACTACAAATAGAAATGTTTACTGTTTATACTAGATGACTGTTTATTGTTAAAAACATTCAATGATTTTTAAAATGTGTTTTTGCTTCATTCTCACATTTCCTTGCCAAAATCTGTCTCCTTTCTGGAAATGACAAGTAGAACATGTGACAGAGGGATGCAGCAAGGCACTGTGGTAAGGCTCCCCTAAAACCCCACATTTTGGCCTCTCATTGCAATATTGCTAAGTTAACTAGTTCCATTCTGGGGCCGGTGGCTATTCCATCAGCATCACTGCAGCTGGGATTCATGGTAATTAATTCTGCACCTGCACATGTATTTGACAGGCCTTTCCTGTGAGGTGCTGAGCGTGCTCAGCTTTTCATCACATTGACTTCTGGGCATTAGCTAATTAAACCTCTGATCAGTGCCACAGAGACCAACTGCAGGGCAGAGCAGAGCGCTGGGCACGGGGCCGGCCACCCCCGCCTGTGGGGATTCACGGCTTGCGGGGGGCGCCACAACCCTGCTAGAAAGGCCAAAACTCCGCAGTGTAAACCGGGCCCGGGGGTGAAAGGCCCCGGGAGCTGCTCAAGGGGCCCGTGGCGCGAGGATGCCGACGCAGGCCCCAGGAACAGACCGCGCCTGCGCAGCACTGGGGAGGGGGGGTCCCTGCTCAGGCGAGTCCATCGGGGGCTGGAGCGACACACCCAGCGCGCTGCACCGACTCCCGGCTCCCCCAACACTAGGGCAGCCCGGCCGCGCTTCCGCCCAGGCCCAGCAGCGAACCCGCCCGACGGGCTTTCTCCCTCCCGCCGGCCCGCGGGGGAGGCCGGAACGTTTGTGCCGCGGCTTCTGTTTCCGCCTGGACCCTGCGCCGCGCTTTCCCACCGGAAGGAAAGTCGGCGGCGCTGGGCCGGTCGCCGAGGGGTGCGCGCGCGCGCCTCTCTCGCGGGGATGTCCAGGCGCCGGCGGTTCCTGGAAGGGGCGGCTCGGGCGCTGATGGGCACGTGCCCGGCTGAGGCCCGATTCCTGATGTAAGAGCCTGGCGCGCGGTCCCCCTTTCCGGGGGGGAGGGGAGAAGAAGACCTACGGTATTCTGATTTGTGACGTAATGACGGCCCCGTCGAGTCATGGCCCCGCACCCTCGTGTTCAACCACCACGTGGCCCCGGTTTCTTGACGCCTCCAGGGGCCCGGGCTGTGCGGTGGCTGGGTGAGCCCCGCACGTTTGGGCCGAGATGCTGTGACGTGCCCTGCACCAGGCTGACATCTGTGCACCCCCGCAGCCAGCTGTCCCTGTGTCCTGCTGCCCCCCTCCTGGCTTCCCACCTTCTCTCCACAACACTTCCTTATGGGGGCCAGCCCAGTCACAGGGCAGGAGCCCAGTCACAGGGCAGGAGCCCATACGTGGGGTGGCTCGGTCTCGAACCAGAGCCTCCTGCTGCCCGGGCTTCAGTGACTGATGTGCAGTGACTTGTCACTTGGTCAGTAACCCTGTTCTTTTTCCTCCCCCAGGTGGACGCGTCATTCTGAAAAAGGCAAGTTTAAACAATTCAGTGGTTTTGGTTCTTTAAATGGGAGCCAGACAGGCAAGCTCAATTTACAGCTTTTGAACTGCTCAGAACACATGATGTGACTTTTAGAACATGATCACTTCTTCTCCACCACCCTCAAAAACAAGGTAACAGAGGGAAATTTTTTATCAGAGGGAATTAGGAAATATTTTCCCTTTGGTAGAATCTTCTGTGGCTACCACTTATGTCTGATTTAATGTTATCCGGAATGGGATGCAGTGAGGCAGATGTGGGACCATCTCTCCATGTTGCATTCATTCACATCAAGCCTGAATTTGGCCTTTCATCAGCCTGTCTTGATTCTAACACTATTATATTTTTAACTAAATCTCAGTCTTGGAAGAAGCTTAACAAGGGCAGGCCACCTTTGACTTCAGTAGGGTTTTATGTTGACACAGGAGTGTGCCTTATGGAGTTCCTTGCAGGAATGTGGTTCTCAGAATGTAAGATTTTGAAGAAAGAGGAATGTATTTTTCTGGTACAATTACCTATTGGACCGTGCCTTATTATATGTAACTACACACACAATACTATATGATTATTTTTTAACATTTTGGCATTCAACTTCCTCTTGAGTTTTTGCTGAGTATGAAATGCAGAATCAAATTAATCGTGTATCTAGTGCTGATATAGGAACACTTCTAACAGAACAGTTTGAACAAAGTACTTGTACCTGAATAAGATTTTTAAAATGCTAGAGAAAAGGTTGCCATTACTTATTAATGCACAATTTACAGTATGCTATAAATTAGTGGCTTGATAGCTGTAATATATGTTCACCTCTAAAATATACTTACAGAGAGAAGTTCATTTAGGGTTTTACTGTGTTACCTTTATTCGTCTGTAGATAACAAAACCGACAGAGAAAGGATATGCCCTTACTGTTTCCAGTTTCTGGTTCCTGATAACCACAGAGTACGTCTCAAACCCAAGATGAAACTGACTCCACGGATACAGAAACTTCTTAATCGGGAGGCAAAGAACCATAAACTCAATTTGAAACAGACAAAGCTTTTGAAAAAGTACAAGGACTCAAGAAGTGTTCTGGTAAGATTGCTATTCCAATTAACACGATAACTGGGTTTGTTCATTCCCTGGAGCATTTATTTCCCTCAAAGAGAGAGGGAATAAAAGAAGATAGGAAGCTTTTCTGTTTAGAAATTGAGCTAGCAATCCATAAGATTATTTCATCAGAACATAACAACTTTCTCTATGTAACTTTCCTGTTGGGGTAACTTCTGTTCAGATACACACAAAAGGAATTTTAAAACAAAAAACCTGACTTTAACAACAAGGAGATGAGAAAATGGCAGGTGGAAAAATCCCCAAATCTCAAACACATGGCTGCAAAAATGTACAGAAGCCACAATCTGCATATTCTAAGATTTAATCTAAAAAACAAACCACTTGTCTTTTTATTGTGAAGATAACTTTTTGTTGTGAACATTCCCAGTGTAAACTGTACTGCTAGTCCATTTGTGCGGTTTTGCGGAAGTGTCTCCAGCCAAACTAGCAGAAGCAAAGATGCTTGTCTTTTTCCACCCTCTTCACTCAAGAGTGTTATGACCTGCAGAGCCTAACTGGGGCCAGGTAAATTCTAACATCATTAAGTAGAGGTAGGTTTTTCCCCCCTTTTAAAAAAAAAGAGGAAATCAAAGCTGAAAAGCCTGTTAAAAGTTAAGATTCCAGCAGTTACACTAATTTGGCTGTGATGGACTTTTTTTTTTTAAGTGTATAAGCTGAATGTTACTGTTTGTCATAAAATGTCTATGATAAAGCATACAGCACGTATAACATCCCAGTTAAGGTTGCCGTTGGAACATTAACTCTTATTGCCTGACTTCTTGTTTTCTTCTTTATCCATTTGAGATATGTCTGCACAGTGTTTTGGAGCCCGTTGGAGCGAGCCTCTCAGCCCAGGTTGATAGATTTAGGTAGCGGGGATCGTCCTAGTGCTCTGAAAATAGCTGTATAGACAAGGCTTTGAAGCTGTGGCTCAGGCGCTGAAACCTAGGGAGTGCAGGGTGTTTCAAACTCTGAGTAACACTTCAAATCTCTGTCTAGACCAGGGGTCGGCAACCTTTCAAAAGTGGTGTGCTGAGTCTTCATTTATTCACTCTAATTTAAGGTTTCGCGTGCCCGTAATACATTTTAACGTTTTTAGAAGGTCTCTTTCTATAAGTCTATAATATATAACTAGACTATTGTTGCATGTAAAGTAAAAAAGGTTTTTAAAATGTTTAAGAAGCTTCATTTAAAATTAAATTAAAATGCAGAGTCCCCCAGACAGGACCCAGGCAGTGTGAGTGCCACTGAAAATCAGCTCGTGTGCCGCCTTCGGCACACGTGCCATAGGTGCCTACCCCTGGTCTAGACAGCTGTTTTTCAAGTACTAGTGAAAGCTCTGCTAGATCAAGTCTGTCAACCCGGGCTGGGATGCTCGCTCCCGTGGGCTGCAAAATGCTGTGTAGACATACTCATGGAGGCCTGAAGATTTCAAGGACAGCTATGCCTGGAGGAAACACTTGTCACCAGTCTCCTGTTTAGAAGTCTATTGTGAAGCTGTGTACCTAAACGAGAGTAAATTATTTCTGGAAGAGATCAAAAGTTCATACACAGACAAAGTGCTTAGTAACACATTAACACTGTCCCAGTTGCTTATATTTTGAGGGCGAGGATATCTATAGTGACATGTAGTCTCACATGTCAGACAATGAGACAATTTTTGTTGGTTTGGTTTGTTTCTTTGTCAGCATTTTTCAAATTGAGTGTGAACTGCCTGAGCAGCCTCTGATGTCTCCAAGAGGAAGCTCAAACAATCTTGGGTTGGGTGGCCATTTTGTGTGAGACTTCCCTGACCAGTGTTTAATATTCAGTACTGAATAGTCAATCAGTGACTTCTTGTTTGCTGAGTAGAAAGTGGAAATGATCCAGTAAGAAGGAAAAATGAATAACTGGCTTCCCCTATCTACAGGGTTAAAATATACATTTCTATCCCAGAGCACAGTGCTTTATCACCAATAAAAGGCACTTTACCCAGTGCTGCAAACCAGTGTGCATTAGGGGAGGTCTCAGAATGCTTTTTGGGCTCGGTTTTTGCTTTAATTTACACCAATGTGTAAATCCAAAGTAACTTCATTAAAATAATGAAAATAGTCATTAAGGGGCAAGGGAAGACACTTGTTAACACAAAATATTGTAAACAGTGCTAACACGTTTCACTTTACTGCATGATCTTCATTGTATTCCAGAACGATTAAAATGGAGAAGTGTTCAAGTTCTGAAGCTGCCATACAGAGTATAACTATATATATACACCTCTACCCCAATATAACGCAACCCGATATAACACAAATTCGGATATAACGCAGTAAAGCAGCGCTCTGGGGGGCGGGGCTGCTCGCTCCGGCGGATCAAAGCAAGTTCGATATAACGCAGTTTCACCTATAACGCAGTAAGATTTTTTGTTTTGGCTCCCGAGGACAGCGTTATATCGGGGTAGAGGTGTACCTTTAATGTAGTGCTATAGAGACATACAAATCTATTAAAACAATTATGTAGACAGATGTCTTAATAAATGAAGACGACACCCCACTGGGCACAACATTGACTCTTCAGAGCATGTCCTGCTGTCAGATTGGACAGTTTTCTAAGAAATGAGGAAACTACTGATTATAATTTCCTGTGCCAGAATTTGCAACAATAGAAATCTGAAGCACCAACAACACAAGATTGGGTTGAGGAAGTATCATAATCATTAACTAGTATCACTTATATCTCAAGGCTATAGGCACTTCAGATAGACACAGTACAAAACTAACAAAATGAAGCAAATTCCCTCCCCTTGAAATTTTAGTTTCCATTTGAAGGGCTCACAGCCCCCTGTGAACTTGGAAGTTTTGCTTTAATTATTCACTGGTGTGATATTACAAACATTTAGGATGGATCTGAGGAACTGTCATTTTAGACAGCTGATATTCAGTGTGTCTCTTCCTGTTCCAATAATGTGGGTGGTCTTGCCCAAACAAACTTAAGTAATGATACTAAGGAGTAGTTGGCAAGGTGTGTATGTACCGCTATGTGTAAACCCCTCTCCCCTTCCCCCCCCCGCCAAACAAAGAACCAAATATTGATGTACGCTGTGACCTGCAGAGCTGTAACAGATTTTTAAACAAAAATATACATTTGTTTGTTAGCTGGACAGATTCTCAGAATGTAGCAGGCATCCATATAAATGTGAGTTTATAGTTTGTGGTCCATTCTAATCTCCATGCAATGTCCTTGTATTGGGATTTAAATATAGTAATAATACCGTCTGCTCTGTTTCAGACAGACTGACAGTCTCATTAAGATCTGTCCAAGTTAAGATCAAGATTGACTTACATACTTACTGTGATTTGGTGTGCAATTTGCTCCTTGGATTGTGCTTGAAATGTTTCTGGTATTGTATACTTAAAATACTATCAGGAACTGACAGCTCCCAAAATTACCATTGTAGAGCCATATAAGCTCCTACTGTAGAAAATGACACATTAGGAACAAGGTTGACTGAGACTTAAACCAACAAACTGACAGGCTATGTTTACAAGACCTTTCTTAGCCATTAGCGATATTTTATATCTTGGTTTAAGCATTCTGCTAACTTTGCAATTTGCATAAAATTACCTTATTCTATTTTGCAGAGTTCTAAAACTCCTAGAGGTATCATCTGTACATCTTTTTTGCAGATATGTTTCATCAGTTAATGGAAGATCAGTTGTTAAAGAGATTTTTGCCTAAGTCATTGGTTCCCAAACTTTGGGTTGTGGACCACTGGTGGTCTTCTGTGGAGAGCTGGCAGGTCACATTGTTTTGATTCTCCTTGTTTCTAGCTGAATCCATTAAAAAGAGCTAAAATAAATTAAAAAGCTTTCCTATTATTTTCTGTGAAAGCAGTTGGTGTACTTGTAAGAGATGTTATGTGATGGGAGCAGTGTCTCAGACAGTCTCTCTATTAATATATGGTTTTGCCCACTCAGCTGCTTCCCCTTTTGACCCCACTGAACTTTAGTAGATACCCTCTAGTCCCACTCTCCCTGTGTGGTTCTCCTTCTCTCCATACCAATGGGCTACCTTGTTTCTTTTTATCAGTAGTGCATCTTTTTATTTTTGAAGATTTTGGATTTTTAATATCATTTTCTCTGAAGACTCACCAAAAAAGTGTTCCGGAGGGGTAGCCGTGTTAGTCTGTATCAGCAAAAACAACGAGGAGGCCTTGTGGCACCTTAGAGACTAACAAATTTATTTGGGCATAAGCTTTCGTGGGCTAGAACCCACTTCATCGGTACCACAAGGACTCCTCGTTGTTTTTGGAAAAAAGTGTTGTATATTTAAATAGAAGTGTAAATTAAAAAATGAATGTTAAAATACATTTTGATCATTTTCTGGTTTCTTGTATGTTTTTGGTGAAACATGAATCCCACTAAGGTACATTCAGAGTATTGTACAGTCAGAGCCACTTTTAATGTTGTCTAGTCTTTCTGTTGTGACAAAGTTGTTTTTCGTGTTTCATTCCATGTGTTTGCAATTCAGAATTAAAAGTCCCCTAAAATTAGTTTCCAGGGGATTGGAGTCATTTCTAGTCAGACCCTTGGGGATTTGATGGCTTAAGTGGTTTAAAGGAGAAAGCTAGATGTGGATTTGATGTTGCTTTTTATGTCTCTCTGCTTCACACAAGTATTTAAGCAGTTTGATTCACTCTGTAATTTTGAAGAGCAGTTTGGATAAGTCTAAAAGTGTTAGTCACCAATGCCTTGTACATTTAAAATGGGGAAAGACTGACAGAAGAGCTAACATTTCCTTTCCTCTCTTCATAGCTGGTTACTTGCAACACATGCAACAAAACAACAAGACATCATGGTAAAAGCAGAGATTTTCTGGCAACAGCAACAAGCCGTTCTGGTACTCCGAAGAGTAAACCAGACCCAAAGACTCCGATATCTGCAAACAAAATGACACCCTTAAACCACAGTAAATCTGGATCTACAAGCAAGAGTCCAGCATCAACTTCCAGGTGCCTGTTTCCATTTTACCTAAAGAGGCACAGTACTAGAAGTCAGGAAAGAGAATTCAGACAAGTTATTTAGTAATCTCTCTGATAATAAATATTTTATCTATTATCAGGGATCTGAAATGGAAGATCAGTTGTTGTTTTGTTTTGTTTTTAAATTGCAGAAGTCCAAAGGGTCTAATAAAAAGAGTGAGTAGGGGTAAAAAGTATCACTTCTGGTTGTTTAAAAAAAAATAAACTTCAGCCTTAGTGTGAGATACCATTTAGGGTTTTATTTTCTAAGCATGTATGTAATTGTGTGCACAAACTCAGTACTTGCAAACATATTTGGGTAGTTGTGCTTCTCACAGCTCACTTTCACACGCAATGTATAAGTTATGTTTGCAGTTAAGTAATTGTGCACCTGAATTTTATGTACACAACCATTTTCAAATTCAGACCATAAAATTACATTATTCCTCCAGCCTCACTTTTTAATAAGAGATTTATCTGATTTTTGTTTTGTTTTGCTTTTCAGAACATGCATGTCTGGACAGTCACCATCCAGTTCTTTCCCCAAGACTCCCAAAAACACTAAATTTCATTTTACTCAGCTAAAACGGTTGCTTAATCTTGAAGAAAAACAAAAGAGCCAGAAGAAGATGGACCTGAAAAACTTCTTGTCTTCACTTTGAAATACTGAATAATTACAATAGTCATGATAATGGTTACAATAGTAGTGGCTAAAATTGGGCCAGTAAATGAACTAAATTAGTGGCTGCTTTATTAATTGTTTTATAAATTTAGAAACAATTTTTGTTAATACTGGTTTAATTTCTGGCTGTGCTAAGGCCTTCAGCATGTAGAGGAGATTTAAATACATTGTTTGGAAACAGTCTCTGTACTTTTATATGGATTGCCTACCAGAGGATATTGCTGGAATAATAAGGTAATAAGCCAAGTCTTGGAAGCCTGAACTTGTTTCACAATCTTTAATGGCTCAGGAATTAAAAGCCAGAATCTGTTCTTGGACCAGATTGGCTTGCGCTGTAGCAATCAGTGTAATGATTTTTAAAATAGGATCCTGTACCACAGTAGAACTTGCAGAGGATCTGCTTATCTCGAATTCTTTCCAGATCTGTGCTGTGAATGGTGTGGGTTTGCTTGTGAGTTTTACTCAGGACTTTCTCTGTGACTGTGCAGATCTGTGACTAAAACTGATTTCCAAAGGAAATCTGTGCGGTCATCTTAGTGAACTGACAAAGTAATTCTGAAACATTCCTGCTTAACGCTATTCAGCAGAAGTAAGTCTTATTCTGCAATTTCTGAAGTTGATGGCTCCAGTTTTCCATTTGGAAAGAAAATTGTTTTTACATACAAATAGCTTTAAAACCAAAAATTTGTCTCTTTCTGTAAGTTATGTAAAGTTGCTTCCTTTCTGTTCCAGTCCTCATTCTTGTTTTGGCACCAGTAAAACGATAAATAAAATGATTCCACTTGTCCCTTGAACCCTTGAAGTGCATCTGGCTTTTTTTTAATCCAATTAAAGACCACTTTCCAACAAATACAAGTTGGTATATTTAAAAAAAACATTTGAGGGAGGGCAGAGCTTGTTGCAAATCTTAGTTTTAATCTCATAAGGGCTGATAAGTATGTAATATTCATATGAATCTTCTGAAAATGGGTAATGTGGCTGAAATACATAGTAAAAGTGATTTAGAAAGCCCTTCCTTCACTTTAGATTTAACTAAAATATATGTAGGGTCAATTTTTAACAATTTTTCTGGTAACTATGCTTTGACAGTGCATTGTGCTGTTTTTCCTCTCTGTAGAGCTCTGTATTTATTTACATGGGTCACTTTATGGCTTGTCCTCTGATGCCTTTACTAATTCTTTAGTTTTGTTGTGAAGAAAAATGTATATTGTAAAGCAGTATTTTAAAAGGTCTGTGTTGTAAAATTTTTATGAAAATTTTTAAAAATTTTTTTACGGTAAGGTGTGTGCCACTTTTGGATGCCATGACGCTGTATGATTGAAACATGACCATTTATATTATTATTATTGCCACTGTTGGACAATTGCAACAAATCTTATACAAAATATGTCATGTAAGGTATCAATGGAAAAGTCACAATCTATCCAATATGATTATCCTATTTGTATGCACGTATCATCTTTGTATCTAATGTTAAATCCCTTTATATCCTATTTCTCACCCATAACAATTTTACATTCAACACAAACACTTTGTCCAAACCATGAGAATGGCCATGGGTACTAGGATGACTCCCAAATATGCCAACCTCTTCATGGGCCACCTTAAGGAAGCATTTCTGGACAAATACACCATGAAACCAATGAAATACCTGAGATATATCAATGATATTTTCTCTGGACAGATGACCTAAACATCATAGATTTCCACCACAATTTCAACAACCATTCCCCATTCTTTAAACTCTCTCTAGAACAGTCCCACATTAGCATCAACTTCCTGAACACCACAATCAGCTTCAACCATGGAACCCTACAGACAACTATATACAAGAAACCCACAGTTCATCACACCTACCTTCATGGATCCAGTAACCACCCCAAACACACCAAGACATTTATCTACAGCCAGAAACTCAGATACCACAGAATATGCTCTGAGGAGAAAGTCTGGGATATACACCTTAACACACTTAAAACTGCCTACACCAAACAAGGACACTCCACTAGAGAAGTAGATCACATCATGGGGGAAGGATAGCTCAGTGGTTTGAGCATTGGCCTGTTAAACCCAGGGTTGTGAGTTCAATCCTTGAGGGGGCCATTTAGGGATCTGGGGCAAAAATTGGGGATTAGTCCTGCTTTGAGCAGGGGGTTGGACTAGATGACCTCCTGAGGTCCCTTCCAACCCTGATATTCTAGGAAATGGGCCACTCAAATACCTCAAGAGAACCTGCTTCAACACAGAAATAACCCCCCCTGTGACAATTACAACCCATACTTGATGGGGACCTCATCCTAAAGAAATCTTTCCTGAACCCCCTCTGTTGGCCTTCAAATAACCCTCCCAACCTCTCTAAGCTCATCATCATAAGTAGCTCCACCCAGACCAGGATACACCAACTGAAAACCACCCGATCCTTCCAGAGCAAAACCTGCACACATCTCCACTGCTACAATGATCAGTAATCCCCACAACACACCTTTCAAAATCGATGGGTCCTACGTGCCTATCACAATATATGGTGTACCTCTTCCTGTGCCCTAAATGCCCCAATAACAACTTTGTGGGTGAAATGAGACAATCAGTATGCTCCAAATGAACTCACAGAAAAATTATAAAAGACAAAAATACTCTATCACCTCTGTGTGAACACTTTTCACAAAGTGATCACTCTATATCTGAACTCTCAATCCTCATCCTCAAAGGGAGCCTGCACAACACCTTCAAAAGACAAGCCTGGGAGTCTAAACTCATAACTTTCCTAGACACTAAAAATCATGGACTGAATATGGATGCTGGATTTATGGTTTATTACAACAATTTGTAACCCACTAACCTCCTCCCAGCTATTTTTTCTCCCCCTCCCATCCTCCTATAACTGGAGAGGTGTTAACTGGCCACTTCACCTTGAATGGTCCTTTGAAATATGTGTTAACTACATGTGCTAAACAATCTGTTCCACGTTGTACATTTCCCAGACCTAAAGAAAAGCTCATCCTAAGCTTGATAGCTTGTATCTTTCACCAATATAAGTTAGTCCTGGCTATGACAACACTGCATATAAGAAAACAAAATGGTACCAGTAATCAGTTTGGTACAGCAATCATGCTTAAACTTTCTTCCATTTTGAGATATTCCCAGTTTCAGCAATTATTCCCCATTTTAAGTACAGGGAATCTCTCAAACTGGTAAATCTTTCAAAATAGAAGACACTAAGTGTAATCATTGTCAGGGATTTTTCTTTTTATAATGGATTCTCCTGTTGCTTCAATTGATAACTTCTTTAGTTTTAAACATTTAGAGACACTCACCACAAAACTATATATTTTTCCTTTAGAACAAATTCCACCCTCATTTAAAAGTGCCATTTCACTCAACTGAGAAAGAGTAATGTAATCATTAAAATTATTATAAACTAGCCGCAGTCAAAATGGTGGCGTAGTTTTGGGTTACTCAGAACAATATATGGAGGCTATATATAGACATTTCAGAGAACATAGGTTGGGCATATAAGCATTAAATAATGTTGATTTACGATGTTTTTACAACATTTTATTCTTTTAAATATGAAAACATTATACATTGAGGTGTTATTTAGAGGACAAATTACACAAGAATTACACATTCTGTGAGCAGTGCACAATAATGAAACACATTTTTACATTTCAAACATCTTTCTTGTCAGCTTTCAACAAATGAGTAAATTTCTGTTGCAAACAAGTTACAAAGTGCTGTTATTGCATTTTTGCAAATTCCCACAAAAAAGGATCATGCTTACTAGGATACTTTTTAATGTAGTAAAGATTAAATCAGAATTCGACTTCTAAATAGTAAGATGGAGAAGTTGACCTATTAAGATAATTTAACACACTGAGACAGGTTCAAAGACAGAATGGTCATCCATTTTAAAAAAAGATAATCAATATTCCTATTAAGATTTTTAAGTTGATTCTCTAAGAGTGTGTTGCTGACAGCCAGATCCTAACTGCTTTATTCACACAAACAATGGGAATATCGGCATGAGAAAAGTAAGCAAGAATTAATCCCAGGTGTTTGTATTAATAGAAAACCAGCCCATCAAAAATAGTGCCATTGCAGCTGATTCACTAATCTTTCAACAATAACTCTATAACTTTCTATTACCATATGTACTACAAGTTTAATTTTACCCCCAGGCAGAGAGCCAGAAAAAGGCCTATGCATGAGCTATTTTCATTTAAATCCTCCATGTGGTGCATAGGCTTTTTGATGGCCCTCTATGGAAGGGTGAATTTTGGTGATCACTAGAGGACACATTTGCAGACACTGAAATTCATGGGTGTTTTGCCACTGACTTCTAGATTTTAAAGCATGTAGCTTTCATTGTGTTGGGTGGGAGGGGGAATCATGAAAGGTTGACTGGTTTAATATATGAAAGGTTGAAGCTGAATGTAAAACAGACAAACTAATGTTACTGAAATCTTTAAATTAACTTTCTACAGAGGAGGCAATTTATCTTTTTCAACAGTTACAATTCTTTTGTAACCAAGAATCTAAGATCACAAAAACATGGAGAATAGGCATTTTTAGACAGATTTTTTATAAAGTTTTACAACTATATGGTTTTATCTTCAAAGTCGTTACTTCATGAGAGTAATCCCACTGACACCAGCAGAATTACCTGCAAGTAGGTATTATTCATATGATTAAGGGCTGCGGGATTATGTCCATGCTTTTTCACTAAAAACTCGTGATAACTCTATAATATAACTGAGTAAATAAATGTGTATCTCTCACCTGAAGGATCTAATTTTTTATTATTAGAAAACGCTTCAAGGTGTAACATTTGTTGAGCTAAAAAAAATTTGCATCTAGTATCCACCTTTCTTTGGGCAGGTGATTTGGATTTCAGTGCAATTGTGTCACATTACCAAAATACAACTTTATCCAGATTAGGCAACTAAACCTCATTTTATCTACCTGGGAACAATCCTGTGCACAGGTATATATGCTACATTTTGGTACCTGAGAACTTAAGGATACCTGCCAACCCTACGGGGTTGCTGTTGTGTCTTACTGTATAGTATGTCTCCTCCAGTGAATCTGGGAATGGTGTTACAGTATTAAAACTTCAAATTCATTGATATTGTGATGTCACTCCCATAGAAAACAGACAGTTGGAGCACCATTCATCCACTACCATGAGATACTTTTAGTGACAAACAAGGAGCATTTTATCTCCCCGAAATTGTTTGTTTTCAAACTAATTTTGAGTGGCTATTAAAAAACCCCAAACAAACAAAGCACACTGCAGAAGTAAAAGTTCCGTGAGGTAAAAACATTAACATTGAGATACAGCAAATTTTTTCCAAAGAATAGTATAGTTCTCAAACTTTCACTTTAAAATTATATCAAAATTAATGTTCATCTCAAGGAAAAGTTTGATTTTTTTCAATATATTTTTCCTAAATCTTGTCTTTAACCACTTCCAAATATACATCTATAGATACACAATATTACTAAAACTTAAGAAGAGAATAACAGAGTGAAGTCAGTGTCTACCTTTCTCTCTGTCCTTGAGGAGTTGAATGCCGATTTTCCTTGACTTTTACACATTGATTTCTGCCCTTTTTCTGAGTAAGGTAGGTGGAGAAGGAATGAATGTTTAAACTTTTTACAACAAAATATTTTAAAAATCCAGGCTCTGATCTTACAATGAACTCTACACCAGTAGACCTCTACACCTAGTGACTTCAATGGCGGCAGCTGTCCACCTGCTTTGGAACAGATTGAGACTACTGATTTGTTCTGTGCATTTATGATTCATGAAATAACTGATCTGATTTTTGGTTTTAATTTATAAGAAATTTTGTACTATGCTTTACAAAAGGAGAGTTCTTTGCAGCAATAATGTGTGTGTACATACACATTTATACAGCTACATTTTTAATGGATTAGAACACATTTCAACCATGAAAGTCTTAATCTAGGTCTAAGTTTTCAAATAGTCTTCAACTTTTGAAAAGATGACTATGGATATTTTTTACATACCTGACTCTGCTTAAGAAAACATAGCTAGTTTCCTTTGTTCTAATTATGGTCCATATCCTTCCCACTCTGGTTTTCACTGTGGAATGATAAAATGAGTAGAAAGCCCACTCAAATGGCTATAAATCTGTTGAAGGCTGGTGAGCTCAGACCATCATCTTCCCACCCCTTAATCAGGTTTTTGGGTGGGAAACTCCCAATGAAAACAACTCTACATAGTATTGTCTCCTTGCAAATTACAGGGTAAAGTGTGCAAAAATGAATGTTGATCCTGTCAGATTTAATTCCCGGAGGTTCCTTCTTCATGCATGTAAACCTGAGCGGGACTTGGAGTGTTTTGGGACCAGGTGTGGGTTGAGAGGCCGTGCCAGCAGCAGTCTAGATGGTATATTGTTAGGGAGGAAAGGAAGAATCCCAGGAAATATCATGTAGAGTCTGGCCCTCTTTGTAAATACCCAATTCCTGTTACCTTCAGATGTACAGAGAAATCCATGGGTGAAGGTCCAAACTCTCTGAGACCCCTCTGTGGGCCGCCAAATCCTATTCTGAAGTAATGATGCTGTGCAGAAACCCTGTAATTTCACTCCATAGATTTTTTCCATCTAACTACAGCCCGTTTGTGGTACTTTTTGCAAAAGAGGAAAATCTGACTGTATGTGCTTGTGTCCAAATATGAATATTTTTTTAAAAAAGGCTGTTATATCCTGCTGATAGTTAACAAGTATTCCAGGGCCTGGACCTACTGAAGTAAATGGCAAAACTTTCACTGACTTCAGTAGGGCCAAGATTTCACTCCAGGACTATACTGAGTCATCTCAGTCTATTTTATTTTAAAAACTACTGTTTTTAAGTATGTAATGTGGGATGGGGGGGAGAGGGGGTTACAGTGTTAATTGGCTGTAAACTTTATTTATGCTTACACTGACGTAAAAAGTTTTAGTTTGCATGACAAGTATGACTAAAGGTGGATATTTGTCAATATTGCTATGAATGTTTACAATGAAAGAGCTTCTCTAGGCAAATCTCTCGCTAGAACACTTAAGAAAGTCTCACACGGTAAAACGAACTCAAACACTTGGGGTCAGATGTTCAAGGGTATTTAGGGGCCTATGGATGCAGCTAGGAGCCTAGTGGGATTTTCAAAAGCACCTAGGTGCTTAACTCCTATTAATGGCGAGTAAGGCACTTTTGAAAATCCCACTAGGCATCTAGCTGCATCTTGAGGTTCCTAAATACCCTTAAACTTCTGCCTCTTAGTGTTTTTAAAAGGCAAGGGGTAAACAACTTTATTTTCATAAGTTTAGTTACTCACATACAAATACCACATTTACACGGTGATAGAGTTTGTTTTTAAACACACATTCAGCAAAATTTTTCTACAGTTTAATACACACAGTGGCCTAGATTTTCTGGGAGAAAGTCCCCTTCTTTTAAGAAAAGGAGACCAAGATCTAGAAGATGTTTACTGGGAGGCTTAGAGACAGGGGACTTGTGGCGCTCATTTGCCTCTTTAGACAGGTTTCTCCATGGGAGAGGATGCCTTAACCCAAAATTTCCACAGACAACAAAATTCTACTTGTAGTATCATCATGCTGTATAAGTAAAATGGTACTTGAGTACTTTCAAATTTTAATAATGGCCATTCAAAAATAGGTATGGTCCTGAGTAACCACTGCATACTATAGTTAAAGCTGTGGAACGACTTCCCGTTTCTGGGATCAGGTTTGTTAATGGAGACAGATGTGGCAGAAAGGGGTTATTGTACAAAGAAGTGGTCCTTCAATTTACAAACCAAGTTGTCAGGAAAAAAAGCATTTCTATTGTACTAATTAATATGTGTAGTTTTTATTCAGTATTTTTAATGTTTACTTTTAAATATTAAAATTATGCACAATTTTGAGTCACTTAAGGTGTTCAATTTAACATGATTTATATTTTCCACTTTCAAAGCTGGTTAACAACATTTACTTTAAAATAAAGCAGTAGTTTTATTTGGGGGTGAGTAAATTAACTTAATAAATAACCAGTAACATCACTCTCCACATAAAAATAAATTGCAGTAGTCTTCTTATAAACATAAGATTGTGATTTTCATAATGTTCCATTGCCTCACTAGCCACTGAAATGTGGCAACTTAAATGTATACTTTGATTATATAGTGAACTACACTGAGTAGAGGGTGCATAAAAAAAATAAAGTGGAAACTTATCAGTTTCTTACAGGGCACCTGATCAAAATCTGTACAAAAGATAAGAATATTTTAAGATAATTACCCATTCTTTAACGTAATAATATACAGATGCCACCTTTTATAAATGTACCTATATGTTCACTTGCCAATAAAACAGTAAACAAACCAATATTTTAAACAATTCTTATAAATTATTTGGAGCTATTTTTTTTTTACCGCCACTCTCCAACAATGTACAAAAATAATACTACAGGACTATCAATCAGTCTGACCTACCCCTCACTCCACAGAAGAGCAGAGGCTACAGAAATAGAGGTTCTTATAATCAATCATCACTGTAGATGTCTCCAGCAAATGGTAGGTGCACATGACTGCCTGTGACATTGGGAAGTCGAGACAGATCAGGAAGGTTCTGGATGCGTGACCGGAGTTCTTTTCGCACCTGGGATACTCTGGCTAACTTGCGTTTGTATTCCTGTAATGCAAAAGTAGTTGACGTTAGATTATTTTTCAGTCACTGTTGCTTTCATGGTGGGATTTTCAAAATCTCATCCATAGTGTTTAACTGACATTTCGTTGATAAAGACTCCCTTAAGCAAGTGAGGTAATTAAATATGTTTTTATAGGTGAGGAGTTAGACAACCAGATATTTTCCAAGTAGAGTTTATCACCTGCTGGAACCAGTGTTTGATTCCGATAGCTCAGGAATCACAACACTGCTCAAGAGATTGATTTAGGTCACTGTACATTTTGGTTTTGGGGCTTTTTCTTTGTCCTGTGACTATACAAAAGCTAAACAAGGAGGATGCCAGTCTTAGATAATACAATTGTAGAAATGTCTACATGTGACTAATAGCATCGGATTATTCAGACATGGTATTAAAGCTACTTGTGACTGATTTTCTTCTCACTTGCCCCATAACTCTACTGACATCCAGAAAGTTACTTGTCATTTACACTAGCAAGAGAGCTGCAGCCGCTCAATTCCTCTCAATTAAAGCACTAGAAATGCCAAGCGGGATTGGCCAAATATCAAAAATGGTTAGACTGAGGTACAGGGAAGTTGAATGATTTGTCCAACATGCCACTGGGAATTAGAGCAGGGCAAGAAGTAGAACCTATCTTTCCTGCTCCCTGCTGTGCTCTAAACACTATACAGCTCTTACATTAAAACATTGGAAACTGCAGCTAATGACTGCTGCACATTCCTAGATTATCATTTTGATAATACTTTTTACAGCAGGTAGGTAAAATGTTTAGAATTCAGTGTTTTGAACTATAACCAAATGTATACATTAAAAGCGTCTGTACTGCATATATATTAAGTACATATAATTGTCCAATTACACTAAAAATGACATCCTAATTCTATACAGATAGGCATAATGATTTATGAGACATTTCTATAATCACTATATTACAAGGATTACTTTCAAAGTAATTTGCAATACTGTAAGTGTATCTTCCATTATTATATTAAGCACATATCCACAAGATAAAGAGTTGTTAATAACAATAAAGGCCAAATGGTACTCACCTTACCTACACAATTATTTATTGATATGTATTTATAACAGCACCCATCACTGAGGTATCTGAGTGCCTCAGAATGTCTTGAATAAAGTAATTAGATTTTGACTCTGTATCTGAATATAGGTTAACCATTTGTAATTCATACGATTATTTACTGATTTGTGAGGCCTCTTCACATGAAGCAAGATGCTATATAAGGCATATATTTAACGCTTTAAAACAGCACACAGTAATATACCATGTCTAAAATATCCAGGGGGGTGGGGAACATTTGCAGATAAGCTTTAAAAGTGCCATGAGTCACTAGTGCAGAGACTGTAGTTGCAATTGCCAGCTAGGAGCAAAGTTTATATACACCATATACATGTCCACACAGGACACTGATCATGACATTTACAAGGTATGGAAAATAAATTTAAACACATCTCTGTATTTTGAATAGTACCTAAACAGGAGATGGACGAATAAAGAAGTCTGAGGCCTGGTCTACACTACGATGTTAGTTCGAATTTAGCAGCGTTATACCGAATTAACCTTGTACCCGTCCACACAACGAGGCCATTTATTTCGACTTAAAGGGCTCTTAAAATCGGTTTCTGTACTCCTCTCCGACGAGGGGAGTAGCGCTGAATTCGAACTTGCTGGTTCGAAGTAGGGTTAGTGTGGACGGAATTCGAAGGTATTGGCCTCCGGGAGGTATCCCACAGTGCACCATTGTGACCGCTCTGGACAGCAATCGAAACTCGGATGCTCTGGGCAGTTGGACAGGAAAAGCCCCGCGAACTTTTGAATTTCATTTCCTGTCTGCCCAGCCTGGTGAGCACAGGTGACCACACAGAGCTGAACAGCACAGGTAGCGATGCAGGCCGACAACCGCAAACGAGCACCAGCATGGACCACACGCGAGATACTGGATCTGATCGCCATATGGGGAGAGGATTCAGTGCTCGCAGAACTGCGTTCCAAGAGACGGAATGCAAAGATCTTTGACAAGATCTCGAAGGGGATGATGGAGAGAGGCCACAATCGGGACTCCATTCAGTGCCGTATAAAGGTGAAGGAGCTCCGACAGGCCTATCAGAAGACGAAGGAGGCCAACGGACGGTCCGGGGCAGAGCCGCAGACATGCCGCTTTTACGATGAGCTGCATGCAATTCTCGGAGGGGCCGCCACCACTACCCCACCCCTGAGCGTGGACTCCGAGGAGGGGTTAATGTCTTCGTTGCATGACGAATCTGCGGACGGGGAAGAGGAGGAGGAGGAGGACGACGAACTTGTGGAGAGCACACAGCGCTCCATTCTCCCCGACAGCCAGGAGCTCTTTCTGACCCTGACAGAGGTGCCCTCCGAACCCTCCCAAGGCGGCATCGCAGACCCCCTGGAAGGGACCTCTGGTGAGTGAACCTTTTCAAATATCTCAAACATGGTTTAAAACAAGTATTTGTTTAATGATTAATTTGCCCTGGGGACTTGGGATGCATTCGCGGCCAGTACAGCTACTGGAAAAGTCTGTTAACGTGTCTGGGGATGGAGTTGAAATCCTCCAGGGACATCTCCATGAAACTCTCCTGGAGGTACTCCAAAAGCTTTTCCAGAAGGTTTCTGGGCAGGGCAGCCTTATTCCGTCCTCCATGGTAGGACACTTGACCGCGCCATGCTAGCAGCAAGTAATCCGGTATCATTGCTTGACAAAGCTTGGCAGCGTATGGTCCCGGTGTTTGCTGGCATTCAAGCAACATCCGCTCTTTATCTTGCTGTGTTATCCTCAGGAGAGTGATATCGTTCAGGGTAACCTGTTTGAGATATGGGAATGTAATTAGGGGGACAGAGGTGGCCCCGTTCCTACTGGGCTGTTTGCCTGTAGCTGAAAAGAAATCTTTCCCTGCAGTTAGCCAAGCGGGCGGGGGGGAGGGGGTGGATAATGTCGCTGAGTTTTTCGCGTTTGGCTAGCAGGGGTCTTCCCTGATACCAGCCACGTGGTGGGGGGAGGGGTAACGCGATCATCCAACAGAAGTGGATGGGGGGGCTAGTTTGCGATCTGCATGGATCTTCCATGGTACCAGCCACGTGGTGGGGGGAGGGGGTCATCCCACAGAATTGAATGGGTGGGTGGGGGCAAGTTATTATGTTATCTGATGCTGCACGGTAACAGGAAAACCGCAGCACGTAAAGGGCTTTGCTTGCTATGGGAAAGGAGGGCTCTGATTTAATGCAGAAGCAGCAGGACAGTGGCTTACCATGGCTGCATACAAGCCGAATTCTGTTGCCCGGCCCTGCGTCTGCTGTGATCTCTAACACCAAAGCCGCGGGCACTCAATATAAGATGCAAAAAGCGACCTTGTACATTGCTATGTAATGTGAAAAGTGTTCACCGTGAAAGAGTATAAGCATTGTTCTATAAAATGTATCTTTTTACATACTTCTCTCCTTTTTTTCCCTCCTACTGCAGCTGCAAATTCTTCCATCCTCCCGCCCCCAGCACGAAGGCTCTCCCAGATAAGGAGGCGAAAGAGGCGCACCCGAGACGATATGTTCTCGGAAATAATGCAGTCGACCCGGGATGAGAGAGCTAATTTTAACGATTGGAAGGAGACTGTATTGAAATTCCGTCAAGAGGCCAGTGACCGTGAGGAGAAGAGGGACCAGCGGGAGGACATGAGGGACCAACGGGAGGAGAAAAGGGATGAACGTGAGGAGAGAAGGGACGAACGCGAGGAGAGGAGGGACGCCCGAGAGGAGAAGTGGCGGGATGCAACGCTGGGGCTGCTGCGTGATCAGACAGACATGCTCCGGCGTCTGGTGGAGCTCCAGGAACGGCAGCTGCCGGATTACCGGGTGCCGCTGCAGCCCCTCTATAACCGCCCTCCCCCCTCCCCAAGTCCCGTAGCCTCCTCACCCCGACGTGTAAGAACGCGGGGGGGGAAGCTCCGTGCAACCTGCCAGTCCACCCCATTAGAGAGCCCGAGCAAAAGGCTCTCATTATTTTGAATGTTGTTCCTGCCCTGTTCCTTCACTCCTACCCTCCTCCCAAACCCCACCCGGACTACCTGGTTATTTCTCTCCCTATGTTCATTACCCCCCGTTAATAAAAAGTTCTTGATTTGTAATTTGAAAACGACACTGACTTTATTTTTTTTTAAATAAAACTGGGATCGAAGGGGGAAGGGGGAAGGGTGGGTTGCTTACAGGGAATGAGTGAATCAAGTGGGCGGGTTTTCAACAGGGACAAACAAACATAACTTTCACACAGGAGCCTGGGCAGCACTGAAACTTGTTTTCAGAGCTTCTCTGATGCGCACCGCTTCCTGGTGTGCTCTTCTAATCGCCCTGGTGTCTGGCTGCGCGTAATCAGCGGCCAGGCGGTTTGCCTCAGCCTCCCACCCCGCCATAAAGGTCTCCCCCTTGCTCTCACAGAGATTGTGGAGCACACAGCAAGCTGCAATAGCAATGGGGATGTTGGTTTGGCTGAGGTCCGAGCGAGTCAGTAACGAGCGCCAGCGACCTTTTAAACGTCCAAAGGCACACTCTACCACCATCCTGCACTTGCTCAGCCTGTAGTTGAACCGCTCCTGAGTACTGTCCAGGCTGCCTGTGTATGGCTTCATGAGCCACGGCATTAAGGGGTAGGCTGGGTCCCCAAGGATAACGATGGGCATCTCAACATCCCCAATGGTAATTTTCCGGTCTGGAAAGTAAATCCCTTGTTGCAGCCGTTTAAACAGACTAGTGTTCCTGAAGACGCGGGCGTCATGAACCCTTCCCGGCCATCCCACGTTGATGTTGGTGAAACGTCCCTTGTGATCCACCATTGCTTGCAGCACCATAGAAAAGTACCCCTTGCGGTTTATGTACTGGCTGCCCTGGTGCTCCGGTGCCAAGATCGGGATATGGGTTCCATCTATCGCCCCACCACAGTTAGGGAATCCCATTGCAGCAAAGCCATCCACAATGAGCTGCACATCTCCCAGCGTCACTACCTTTTTTAGCAGCAGCTCAACGATTGCTTTGGCTACTTGCATGACAGCAGCCCCCACGGTAGATTTTCCCACTCCGAACTGATTACCGACTGACCGGTAGCTGTCCGGTGTTGCAAGCTTCCACAGGGCTATCGCCACTCGCTTCTCAACTGTGAGGGCTGCTCTCATCTTGGTGTTCTGGCGCGTCAGGGCAGGGGAAAGCAAGTCACAAAGTTCCAGGAAAGTGCCCTTACGCATGCGAAAGTTTCGCAGCCACTGGGAATCGTCCCACACCTGCAGCACTATGCGGTCCCACCAGTCAGTGCTTGTTTCCCGGGCCCAGAATCGGCGTTCCACAGCAAGAAGCTGCCCCATTGCCAACATGATCTCCAAAGCGCCGGGGCCCGTGGCGCGAGACAATTCTGTGTCCATGTCCATGTCCGCATCACTCTCGTCGCCGCGCTGCCGTAGCCGCCTCCTCCTCGCCTGGCTTTTCTGGTCCTGGTTGAGCATAAACTGCACTATAATGCGCGTGGTGTTTACAATGTTCATGACTGCAAACTTGAGCTGAGCGGGATCCATCCTTGCCGAGGTACGGCGTCCGCTCAGTTCAACAAGGAAAAAAGGCGCGAAATGGTTGTCTTCCGTTGTTTTCACGTAGGGAGGGGGAGGATGTTCCCAGAACCGCCCGCGACAATGTTTTTTGTCCCATCAGGCATTGGGATATCGACCCAGAATTCCAATGGGCGGGGGGGACTGCGGGAACTCTGGGATAGCTACCCACAGTGCAACGCTCTGGAATTCGACGCTAGTCTTTTCTGCATGGACGCGCACCGCCGAATTAATCCGCTTACTGTGGCCGCGTACCATCGAATTTAAAAAATCGGTTTCATAAAATCGAATTCCGTAAATTCGGACTAATCCTGTAGTGTAGACGTAGTCTGATCCAAAGACCATTACACTAGTCCAGTCACACGGACCTAGATTCTGGCTGCTGACCAAATCCAAGATCTCCAGATTTTAGAGAGTTTAAACCACTGGTAGTAACATGACCTTGTTAATACACCAATATGGGTGGCAAGTAAACTGGCGTCAAAGAGAAATCCCAAGTTCCCAATTAGAAATTAAACACATAGGTGCGAGTCTCAATATAATGAGACACAGAGATGAAATACTGCCCCTCAGCCCCAATCAACAAATCCTTTGTTTTGTTTATATTAATTGACACAGAGTCACAGACCATCCAAAATGACGTATCAGGCAATGTGAGGTACATGTAACCCAAGAGGGTCAGAAAACAAACATAGTTCTTAATGTCATCAAAGCAAAAGTGATCATTAGCAGTTCAATCAGAGTCCCATGAGGTACTAAATGCAGTACAAATAATACATGATCTATAGCAGGGGTCGGCAACCTTTCAGAAGTGGTGTGCCGAGTCTTCATTTATTCACGCTAATTTAAGGTTTCACGTGCCAGTAATACATTTTAACATTTTTAGAAGGTCTCTTTCTATAAGTCTATAATATATAACTAAACTATTGTTGTATGTAAAGTAAATAAGGTTTTTAAAATGTTTAAGAAGCTTCATTTAAAATTAAATTAAAATGCAGAGCCCCCCAGACCGGTGGCCAGGACCCGGGCAGTGTGAGTGCCACTGAAAATCAGNCAGGGGTCAGCAACCTTTCAGAAGTGGTGTGCCGAGTCTTCATTTATTCACTCTAATTTAAGGTTTCGCGTGCCAGTAATACATTTTAACATTTTTAGAAGGTCTCTTTCTATAAGTCTATAATATATAACTAAACTATTGTTGTATGTAAAGTAAATAAGGTTTTTAAAATGTTTAAGAAGCTTCATTTAAAATTAAATTAAAATGCAGAGCCCCCCAGACCGGTGGCCAGGACCCGGGCAGTGTGAGTGCCACTGAAAATCAGCTTGCGTGCCGCCTTCGGCACACGTGCCATAGGTTGCCTACCCCTGATCTATAGTTAGGAAACAGAGCTTCAAACATTTGCTGACTCTATACAGAACAAAGCTGTATTCACATTACTATGTTTCTATTATATGAATTATAAGAAAGCTCTATAGAATTGCATATCATTTGCTGAAAGGGGGAAAAAAAAGATAGTGGTCATATTTGTCCAGATCACCTTCGTTGGGAAGAGGCTCTGGAGGTGGAAAATGTAATCCTGATTGGGTCCTTTGGACACTACAGCAATACAATGTACTGTTTAATATTTTATGTTACAGTAGTATCCATAGGTCCCAATTGGATTGACTCTGTACACACACAGATACAAAGACATGGTCCTTTGCCACAAAGATCTTAAAATCTAAAAGTCTGATGATAATCTTATGCTTTCATCGCCATTTGTTTCTAGTCCAGTATGCATGAACACACACTTGAGAACTCTTTGGTGATGTAGGTGGCAGAGATGTCCAATTAAAGGAAAGAATAAGGATTATGGTTCACAAAGGCAAATAATTTGGCAATATGTATAACATTTCATTGCATTAGGTTCACTAGTTTCAGAACACATATGGCTAGAGGTCCAACACTAAGGTACCAGATTCTAAGGAGCTGACAGAAAGCTTGAAGCCAGTAGATCTGTCTTCAGTAATGATATAAAAATGATATAAAACAATGCAGGAGAGGTTCAATGGAATCCTATGCAAAACCAAACTGTCCAAAGGAGCTAAAAATTGGCAAAAAGCCTAACACCACCTAGCCTAACTATAAAATAATATTAATGGTAACCTTTCCTTAAAAAGAACTAATGGGCTTAGGATTGGATAAAGCCTAATTCCAAATTGCTCCCGAAAGCAGGAAAGAATTGCTTGACACAACACTAAAATTCCCTTCCACTTGTAACACAGCATTCCCATATTAACATCCATCTCAGGAATATTTAACAAAAGCTTTTTCCATTATAAGCCTCATGTAGGACTAGAATTTCCATTACATAGAACAGATTTTATGAAGCAATAAATATTGTGGAATCCAATGACCTAATTTTTCATGTACTTCCTAACACAGTCAACTAAAATTCTGAATTTGTCCAAATGTTCATAGTGATTTTGGGTGCCCAACTTGGGGTGGAGGCCAATTTTCAGAGCATACATGCTCAGCAGTTTCTAGAAAAACAACCCCCATGAAGGTGTTTCCAGTTGGGGAATCAAAATTGAGATATTCAAAAACACTAATCACTTCTGAAAATCTTGGCCTCTGTACTTTGAATGTTTCTACACAACTTCAGTCATCTAAGCATCCCTGGAGTGCTGTAAGATTGATAATAAACATGCAAAATAAACTATTACTAAACATATATACGATTTGCTATTTTATCATAGTACATATTACGTAATGGTGCGTACATATCCCTGGAGTGCTATCAGAGTGATATTCATAGATTCCAAGGCCAGAAAGAACCATTGTGATCATCTAGTCCAGGGGTCTCAAACACGCGGCCCGCCTNGAGCCCGCCCCCCGCACTCCTCCTGCACCCCGACCCCCTGCCCTGAGTCCCCTGCCGCACCCCGACCCCCTGCCCTGTGCCCCCGCCACACCCCACACCCCGACACCCTGCCCTGAGCCCCCTGCTGCACCCTGCACCCCAACCCCCTGCCCTGAGCCCCCTGCTGCACCCGACCCCCTGCCCTGAACCCCCGCCACACCCCGACCCCCTGCTCTGAGCCCCCACCACACCCCACACCCCTCCTGTGCCCCCTGGGGGCAGGGAGGGGGCAGAGTTGGGGTGGGGATTTCAGGGAAGGGGTTGGAATGGGGGCAGGGAAGGGGTGGGAAGAGGCGGGGCAGGGGCGGGGCCTCATGGAAGGGGTGGAGTGGGGGCGGGGCCGAGGGCGGCGGGGGGGAGGTGTCAGTAAATGCGGCCCTCGGCCCAATGTACTAGTCCTCATGTGGCCCTCGAGGTCATTTGAGTTTGAGACCCCTGATCTAGTCTGACCTCCTGTATAACACAGGCCACAGAACTTCCCCAGAATTAACTCCTAGGGCATATTAAACCTGCAGAATAAACTACTACTACTACTACTATATATATGCAATCATTTGCTATTTTATCATAGAACCTAATGGTATGTACACTTACATATACAACGTTATATTTATGTCAGGATATGCATTTATAGTGTTGGCTAATGGATAAAGCAAGACTAGGTGAGTCAGGACTTCTGGGCTTTATTCCTGACACTGTCACTGATCTTAGAAACTCTACACAAATCACATAACCCTGAGTGCCTCTGTTTACCCATACTTAAAAAAAATCCTTAACTTTTACCTAAAAGACACATTTAGGAAGTATTTCAACTTATACACCACTAATTACACAGTCCAAGATTGATATCCGTTAGTGATGTCAATATTGAAAGGGTTTGGATCCCTTCTCGGTTTCAAAGATTCTTATGAAGGCCAACAAGGGTTGGACACTTGCTGTATAGCCTTCCACATTCAGAAAGGAAACAGAACATTTATTTATGGATTGCATCCCAACTGAAGCAGAACTCTTCACCCTCTCCTACTGCAATTTTATTAGAAAGAGGAGACTTCAGGGTTAGAGGAGTGAGATTACCCTACCCAGCCATTAGAAAGATCAACGTGCCTTAAATTTGACAAGATTCAAGATCAGCCTGCTTTCCAGCACTTAAAATAAATAAATTCCTGAAGTACCCTAGAATTTAGGGCATTAAACTGAGTTTTGGTATTTTTAGAAAGTTGTATAGCAGGGGTAGGCAACCTATGGCACGCATGCCGAAGGCGGCACACGAGCTGATTTTCAGTGGCACTCACACTGCCCAGATCCTGGCCACCGGTCGGGGGGGGGGGAGGGGGGGGGCTCTGCATTTTAATTTAATTTTAAATGAAGCTTTTTAAACATTTTAAAAACCTTATTTACTTTACGTAAAACAATAATTTAGTTATATATTATAGACTTATAGAAAGAGACTTTCTATAAGTGTTAAAATGTATTACTGGTACGCGAAACCTTAAATGAGAGTGCATAAATGAAGACTCGGCACACCACTTCTGAAAGGTTGCCGACCCCTGTTGTATACAAACAACTACAGACAAAAAAAGTACAGTAGAACCTCAGAGTTACAAACAACACTGTTACGAATGGACCAGTGAACCACACACCTCGTTTGGAACCGGAAGTTCTCAATCAGGCAGCAGCAGAGACAAAAAAAAAAAAGCAAATACAGTACAGTACTGTGTTAAACGTAAACTACTAATAAAAAGGGAAAGCAGCATTCTTCTTCTGCATAGTAAAGTTTCAAAGCTGTATTAAGTCAATGTTCAGTTGCAAACTTTTGAAAGAACAACCATAACGTTTTGTTCAGTTACAAACATTTCAGAGTTACAAACAACCTCTCTGAGGTTCTCTATTGGTCGTGCATTGCTGATGGTGATGACTTTGAGGTTCTACTGTATATTAAGCTTGAAAAGTCCAGAACTAAAAAGTTAGGAAATGCCAGGAAAAACATTGAGAGACAGGGATCCAGTGGAAAAATATATGTGATCATGTAATTAATGACTATATTATAATGCACATGAACAAGTATGGGGGCAAATTAAGGTTGCATAGGCAACCTTAATTCTGACATTTCCTAACTTTTGAGTGCTCGACTTTGCAACCTTAATTATGTTCTTTTAAAGTAGGTTTTATGTGTGCAATTTCCTAGGTTTTTTAAAGAGCAAAATGAAAGAAAAAATAAAACATAACAAACCAACCCCAAAATACCATCCTGTGGCATCATATTTACACCCACATGGACTATAAGCAGGCTTGAAGGAAACTTTAGATCCAGTACACAGACCTCTGCCACTGGAGCTAAAAGAGTAACTGATAGCAATAGTAGGTTGCCATCCACTGTGTGGAGCAGCACTAGAGGGAGATGAGACACTTTACCAGTAGGCTTCACAGATATTTGCTAACAGCAGAGGAATAGTGAGACTCAGGAACTGGGGGTTCCATTCCAGGCTTTGGAGAGGACTGTGCCCTAATGGAAATAGACTCTTCTGCCCATTTCCTCCAAATGTAGCCCCTTCTGCTCCATCCCCTCCAATCCATCCTTGTCTCAGTCCTGTCTCTTTCATACCCTTCGCTCCTGGTCCCAGACCCATTTTCTTTACCTAGCCAGCCCAATTTTCCACACCTCATGCTTACTCATCCCAAACCCAGTCGTCTTACCCAGCAAGTTCTGGTCTCATCCCTCCAAACCCCCCATTGTCCCAGCCCATGTCCACCCAACTCCCAGTCCCAGTCTCCTTGTCCCGTCATTTCCACTTTCCCCTACCGCCAGCTCCTTGTCCTCAGTCTCTTTGTCCAATCAGCCCGTTCCCCACTTCCCATCTCCTCATCCAATTTTTCCTTTTCTCTTACCCTGGCCTCCAGTCATTCCCTTCTCCACTGGCTCCCAGTTCCAACCTAACTCCCAGGCTCCTTGTCCAATTTCAGTAGTTCCCTCCCTCATCTTTGTCCCACTCTTTGCCCAACTAGACCCAGTTCTCCTCCCAGATAACAGTTCCTTCTCAGATCTGTCTCCCCTGCCCACTGGCAGTCATGTGACCAGTGGCACTAAAATAGGTCATAAGTAATCTCCTGGTTGTGACTGAGTTTGTCTCTTTTCCTATAGTTCTGTTATCTGTATTTTGAAGAGGTTATGCTAGTTAAGAATTTGGCCATAAATATAATCCCATACTCCAGAATGACAGGTTCCCAACAGATGCTTTTAATTTCACTAAATATTCAAGCCTTGATCCCCTGTCAAAACCATCAGGAAGTTCTGAAACATCACAGTTAACACAGGATTAATCATGGAAGAACAGTACTGAGTAAATGGGCTGGAACAGAGTATTAACGCCGATGCACTGTACAGTAAGAGACAGGTACAACAACCACTAAAGGTCAGCAAACTTTGGAATTGAGAGCAATGAAAAGGAAATTGCCTGCAGCATAGAGACAGCTTCCCAAATTTGTGACCTACTGGCAATGGAGCCATTTAAAGAAAATGAATTTCTGAAAACTAAAGTGGGCCAGCTTAAAAATAGATTTGATATTAAAAATGATGAATTTGTTCTTCTCCTTTAGAAAAGCAGGTTTTCACAAACTTGTTTAAGAACAGTTGTGTGAAATACAGGCACAAATATTTACTGTATCTATTAGCTGAACTCTAAAATCACACCTGTCAGACATATATACTTCATTTCAAAAGCCGTTTCCTGCAGGTTCTCATGAAGCACTGAATTCTACCCTGAGATCCATGAACATAACTCTTACTTAAGCAAAGTTATGCTTGTGTGTCCAAGTGCAAAAATTAGCTCCAGGACTTAAATTGAGCATTTAGCAGAGACAACTGTAGTACATTTGAAAGTAAGAAATTATATATTGCTCAAACAACATTCACTATTGTGAAGAAAAGAAAATAACTGAAGAAGCAATTAAGGTCACTAGTCAGGGAATTTATCCCTTAGTACCCAAGAAGTCTGATTTATGAAGTAACCAGGGCCGGCTCCAGGCACCAGCTGAACAAGCAGGTGCTTGGGGCGGCCACTCGGGAGAGGGGCGGCACGTCCAGCTATTCGGCGGCNTTTTTTTTTTTTTTTTTTTTTTGCTGCCTGGGGCAGCAAAAACCCTGGAGCCGGCGCTGGAAGTAACAATTTATATTTTCTCCCATTTAAATTAACCTGTGGACAACAGAGGAAGAGATGAAGAAAGGAGGTGGACTGTCTGATTCAACAATATCCTTTTGACTCAAGAGTGGGATATTTTAGGTTGAAATAAATGTAACTGATTAAACTACGTCCTAAAGGGGTATGAATTTGTCCTTAGGTCTCTGCTATGGATATGCACAATCCTGTTTGCCTACAGGTAGCCATGCTGATGTCAATGCAGAGCCGGTTTTATCAGTTTTGGGCAGGCCTCTCAAAACAAATTTTTGCTCCCTCTCACTCCCCTTTCTCTAAATCATAAGTAATTCCTATCCGCCATGAACTACTGTGCACAATGACAGCCACAGGATTCTGGGAAGGTCAGTGAGAGAGTCTGTTAGGGCTTCCTCCAATTAAACCAATTCATTGTATGTACAAAAGGCTGTGTGGGAAATCTTTGTGTCATCACTAACCCCTTACTCCAGGTAAAACAGAGCCAGCTGTTTGTGCTGATGTCTATGCAAAATTACCAATATATAAAAAAAAGTTTCAAGAAAAAATTCTCAAAACAGACCAGGGCCTGGGATCCACCAGATCCCCAGCTACTAAAGGATTGTGTGTGTGCATTCTGGTAAATGTTACCACTTACAGTACTCCAGAAGACTGGAAGAGGGCAAATATAGTGCCAATCTATAAAAAGGTAAATAAGGACAACCCAGGGAATTACAGACCAGTCAGCTTAACTTCTGTACCCAGAAAGATAATGGAGCAAATAATTAAGCAATCAATTTGCAAACATCTAGAAGACAATAAGATGATAAGTAACAGTCAGCATGGATTTGTCAAGAACAAATCGTGTCAAACCAACCTGATAGCTTTCTCTGACAGGGTACCAAACCTTGTGGACGGGGGGAAGTGGTAGACATAGTATATCTTGACTTTAGTAAAGCTTTTGATACTGTCTCGCCTGACCTTCTCATAAACAAACTAGGGAAATGCAACCTAGATGGAGCTACTATAAGGTGAGTGCAAAACTGGTTGGAAAACCGTTTCCAGAGAGCAGTTATCAGTGGTTCACAGTCATGCTGGAAGGATATAACGAGTGGGGTCCCGCAGGGATCAGTTCTGGGTCCAGTCCTGTTCAATATCTTCATCAATGATTTAGATAATGGCATAGAGAGTACACTTATAAAGTTTGCGGACAATACCAAGCTGGGAGGGGTTGCAAGTGCTTTGGAGGACAGGATTAAAATTCAAAATGATCTGGACAAACTGGAGAAATGGTCTGAAGTAAATAGGATGAAATTCAATAAGAAAAAATCCAAAGTACTCCGTTTAAGAAGGAACAATCAGTTGCACACATACAAAATGGGAAATGACTGCCTAGGAAGGAGTACTACAGAAAGGGATCTGGGGGTCATAGTGGACCACAAGCTAAATATGAGTCAACAGTGTAACGCTGTTGCAAAAAAAGCGAACATCATTCTGTGATGTATTAGCAGGAGTATGTAAGCAAGACACGAGAAGTAATTCTTTCGCTCTACTCTATGCTGATTAGGCCTCAACTGGAGTATTGTGTCCAATTCTGGGCGTCACATTTCAGGAAGGATGTGGACAAATTGGAGAGAGTCCAGAGAAGAGCAACAAAAATGATTAAAGGTCTAGAAAACATGACCTATGAGGGAAGATTAAACAAACCCAATTTTTTCAGTCTGGAAAAGAGAAGACTGAGGGGGGGACATGATAACTGTTTTCAAGTATGTAAAATGTTGTTACAAAGAGGAGGGAGGAAAATTGTTTTTTTTAACCTCTGAGGATAGGACAAGAAGCAAAGGGCTTAAATTGCAGCAAGGGAGATTTAGGTTGGACATTAGGAAAAAATTCCTAACCATCAGGGTGGATAAGCACTGGAATAAATTGCCAAGGGAGGTTGTGGAATCCCCATCATTGGAGATTTTTAAGAGCAGGTTAGACAAACACCTGTCAGGAATGGTCTAGATAATATTTAGTCCTGCCATGAGTGCAGGGGACTCGACTAGATGACCTCTTGAGGTCCCTTCCAGTCCTATGATTCTATGATTACACACATTACCTAACAATAATGACCTCATCGATGGGTAGGTTGATATATCTCCATTTTACGTGAGGGGATAGCAAGGCAGAAGAGTTCATTACACCTTGGTTTTCAACGATGAGGAGCATCCACAATCCCGTTTACTTCAGTGGTAGATATGGGTGCGGAGCATCTCTAAAAATCAGGCTACAAATAGGGCCCTACCAAATGCACAGCCATGAAAAACGCATCACGGACCGTGAAATCTGGTCTCCCCCTGTGAAATCTGGTCTTTTGGGTGCTTATACCCTATATTATACAGATTTAATGGGGGAGACCAGTGTTTCTCAAATTGGGGGTGCTGACCCAAAAGGGAGGTTGCAAGGTTATTTTAAGGGAGTTGTGGTATTGCCACCCTTACTTCTGCACTGCCTTCAGAGCTGGGCAGCTGGAGGGTGGCTGCTGTTGGCTGGGTGCCTAGCTATGAAGGCAGCACCTCGCCAGCAGCAGCGCAGCAGTAAGGGTGGCAATACCATACCATGCCACCCTTACTTCTGCGCTGCTGCCTTCAGAGCTGGGCGGCCAGAACAATCAGTCAGAACTGCTGACTGAGGGCCCAGCTCTGCAGGCAGCAGCTCTGCCTTCAGAGCTGGGCTCCCAGCCAGGAGCCGCTGCTCTCCAGCTGCCCAGCTCTGAAGGCAGCACACAAGGGTAGCAGTACCTCAACCCCCAACCCTACAATAACCTTGTGACACCCCTCCCCCCTCCCCACACAACTCCTTTTTAGGTCAGGACCCCTACAATTACAACACCATGAAATTTCAGATTTAAATAGCTGAAATCATGAAATTTATTATTTTTAAAATCCTGTGATCATGAAATTGACCAAAATGGACCGTGAATTTGGTAGGGCCCAAGCTATAAATGATTTAACTAATTAATCTATTTCTGTGTGCAAAGCAAATAGGGTTTGACCTCTGTTAAATCTGATGATTGCTATCCTATTTCCCCTTTCAGGAGCACAAATAAGTGCCCTTAGGGACTCTGATGTAACTGATTCTTCAGCTTTTTAAAACTTAAATTAGAGTTTGGCTAGGGGCACTGTCCAAAACCATATTCTGATTAGCTAGATGAACCATTTTGATGACATCTCACACATGCATCGAGGGACAAATCCAGTTGTCTAAGGGGAGGGAAGGAAGCCTTTCATCAGGCCACACAGCAGCAGCAGAGCTCTTCCAAAGAGGCTGCCCTAGCCCACTGACTGAAGTAGGCTCTGTGCTGGGAGTATGAGAGAAAGGTGGGAAGGGAGGTACTACACAACAGGGACAGAGCCCCTGGCTCAACCAGAGCTTGAGTCNCCCCCCCCCCCCCCCCCCCCGACATATATATGCTACTAAGAAGGAGCTATGCTCCATTCATGGGATACATGTCTCTCATATGGACCTCTGCAGTCACTGCACCAGTTTCACAGCTATCAAGGCAGAGGCAGGATTTCTGCCTAACTCCCAACTGTGCATTGTTCCCCTCCTTGAAAAATAAAAACACTATCCTTAATGTTAAAATCAAATATAAGAGAGCTGTAGATGGTGAGGGTAAAGACAGGCAGCTAGAGGGAATGGGGAGGGCAGATCACAGGAGGATCACATCACAATTTTACACTCTCCTTGCCTTGGCCCGAAGTGTCAAGCTGACCTTACAGAAGCAGTTTGCGCATATCTGGCCACTTTAAACTCACTTCCTGTTGGAACCACTAAACTGGGAGCTGTTCAATAGACTGAATTTTGTTTTTACAGTATAAGATGGGATAAAAGTGGCTGCTGAACCATAACCTACTGATGGAAGGGCAGCTGAACCTTTAGGGATATAAAGGAGGAGGAAAGGTCCAAACAGTATAGGGAACTTTAAAAAGAGAAAGGAAGGTAGAAAAAAATGAAAATATATTCAAAATAGCAGCGAAAGTGTGTTTATAACTTTTCCACCAACTATTTTCTCTCATTCTTGTACTGTTAACTATTTTCCCCAAAACACACCTGAACTAGGCAATAAAGGCCTGCTCAGGCACATCCTGTTGTGGCTTCCAGCTATATTAAAGAGGGTACAGTGATCATTTTAAAAACAGTGCTATTTTTCATTATTGGAATGTTTAAATCTTTCATCTACAAAAATGTTGTTGGTCAAAGTTTGGTGCAAGAGAGCAGAGGACGGTCACTACAGAGCGCACAACAGATACACAAACACACTGGTTATAAATATGCCAAATTCACTGCAGATGTAAGTGGGTGCAGTTCCAATGAATTAAAAAATTGCCAGCAGTGAATATAGCCCAACGCTTGTAGAACTGTCTACATGACATGAAGGATATCTTTGGAAATATGAGTAGTTCAATATACAATGGCTTTGCTGCTATGGAGTTCTAATTTAATGTTTCTCTGTCAATAATAGATGACCAGCTACTTTTGGCTTGTTAACAGGTCTTTACAATAACTTTGACCTTCCCAGTTTATTAGAGGCTTTGGAATCTCCTGTGGTTGAACTTGGTTGTTTCTTTGTTTGTAGGTTTTGATTTACACTCATCCTTAGGGATGATCTGGCCTTTGAAGAACAGGCTATTATGGCAATACAACAAATTAGATATTGTTCAGTGTTTTTATTGTTATGATTCTTTACAGTTGTTCATAAAAGTGTACTTCAATAGACATTTCAAAGACCAAAAAATAGGCCCACGGTAAGGGGAAATTATTTAGTCCTTTTGAAAGTCATGTATCTGAATGTTAACAAAAAAAGTGACTCTGCAGAAGGAAACAAATATATATATATATATATATATCTGTTTGTGAAATGTAGTATTACAAAAATGTTCTTGATAAGCAGATCTCATAGATTCATAAAATAATTAAGTGATCATTCTGAAATGTCATCCAGAAACAAAAATCCTGGACTGTGACCTTGTGCAACTCACTTAGGGTACGTCCTCACTGAAGAGTTAGCCCAGGCTCTTACTCAGATGTTATCCCTAACTCCCCATCCATCCTCACACAAAATTCCTCACCCACATTAACTGGTGCTTTAAACCCAAGCGAACTGGGAAGGCTGGGTGGGGGTTAGAGCTTGAGTTCCACTTTCACTCAGGCCCATAACCCACCCACTATGCTGTGAGGATTCAGACTAAATCAGTGGAGTGCTGACAGTCTTCCAATGCCTTCCTACAACTCCCCCAACTCCCCAGAAAGACAGACAAGTTCTCCCACACTTCACTTGGAAAGAATCATAGAGCAGATCAGCTTACCGCAGCTCTAAAGAACCATGGAATATGCCCCCAGAAGTCTTAGCAACATACACAGGGGTGCATAGTATTTGTGATGACACAGCAACTTGGGCAGGGCTTTACAGTGTGGTTGCTCGCATCCAGATTAGGCCAGCCTAGATGTTGATCACCCAGGCTAACTCTCCAGTGAAGACATATCCTTAATCTCGCTGAGCCTCAGTTCCCTCTGAAAAATGGGGATGATAGCACTCCCCTACTTCACAGGGATGTTGCGAGGATACATTAAAAAGACTGTAGGGCACTCAGATACCATGGTGATGGGGACCATATAAATACCCAAAATGGATAATACGGTAAAGAGCCATATCCATCTAAATACTTGTTTCATATTCAATCCATGATACCAGTAGCTGAAAGTTATTACCAAACAATAACTTTAAGGTGGCCTCTATTTAAATTAAGTTGATGATCTCTGACCAGTTTCACTACCTGGAAGTCTCAGGGGAGAAACCAGCAACTGAATAGGCATGGGGACTCAGTTATTCGCTGATACTTAGAGGTGAGCTCACCAGATTAGACGCACATTTGTGGGGCAACCTAGGAAATTTTGAATTTGTCTTCTTTTCCTGTTCTGTGGTGAGGTAAGGTTGGTCAATCTACAGGCTCTCAATACCACATCTTTTGTGCACATGAAAAGAATTTAAAATTGAAAAAGAAAAAATAATAATTTAGTCTCCTCCTGGTCTGTCTGTGGTGCAGGAAGCCTCTTCATCCATCTCTGTCAAAAGCAGCAAGGCAGAACCCTGTACTTGGTGTTCAAGAAAGTGCTAGCAGGGAGGCCTGGCTTCTACATCAACAGATGCTTCAAAAGGACATGTCCAGGCTCAAGGGTATGGCAAGAAATCTGCAACATACAGGACATACTAGGTGGGGGGAAGTATGCTGCTACTTTTCAAGGGAACAATAAAATGTGCTTAGCACTGCATCCTTCTGAGCCTACCTGAGGTAATGTACCCTGTGCCAGGGCTCTAATATTATATATGTGACTTGCCACTTTCCTTTCACCCCTCTGTGCAACTGCATCAGGGAAAGGTAAGATTTCACCTGCAATAGGGAGCATAAATATATCATGAAGTATTTGACACAAAATTAAGTAATTCTACTATGATTTATATAAAAGTCTACCTCAAGTATAATGTGTAGTTTTATTCTTAAAAAGTGCTGCAAAAATGACCTAATAGGGTCTCTCAACATTTCCCATTTCACAAGTGCTCAGTTTACAAGTTCAAAGATTACTTTTCTAACTGGTAGCCCTGCAAACTCAAACTGGGATTTGAAAGTCAAGCCAGGTTTTTTCCTCCTCACACACAATCCTCAGTTGTAAATGTTTGGCAGGCCAAATAAGGCCCTCAGTGACACCTGTGCTACCCCAGGGCTACAAAACTGTACAACTTTAGTGTACTGTGAGATTGCACAGGTATAACTGACTAGCCCTGTAATTGAAACTTAGCAATTCTGTTGATGGTACACAAGAAGGAACCTCTGCCTGAATAACAGAAATCAAAAGTAAAAACTTGCTTGGTCACTAAAGGTAGCCTATATGACTGAATACCCGCACGGTGCAGATCTGCGAGTGAAAAATGGAGCTTACTTACTGTAACAGAGGATATTTGAGATGTGTGGTCCCTACCTGTATTCCACACATAGGTACACATGCACGCCATGCACCCGAGTTCAGAAATTCTTCAGAGCAGCATCCGTTGATCCATACATGCACAGTAGTTCCCCTCATGCTCCTCACCAAGGGCATGAAAGGCAGTGCGGGTTAACTCCTCTCCAGTTCCTTCTCTTACTGCAATCCAATAGGATATGAAGCAGAGGGGATGGAGGGTGGGTAGTGGAATACAGATAGGGCCCACACATCTTAAAGAACCTCCAATTACAGTACGTAATCTCCATTTCTTCTTTGAGTGATGGTCCCTATGTGTATTCCACACATGGGTGACTGGAGGAGAGTGCGAGGAAGGTGGCAGCAGAGTTGCTTATAGTACTGCCATTCCTACAACTGTATCTGCAGTCGCTGCTTGCGGGGATAGTCAACAGGTGGACCGCAGGCCAAATCCAGACCACCGGACACTTTTGAACGGATCCCGAAATCTTTTTATTTACTTATTACTGTTACTATTTTTTTTTTAATATTTTCTCTGGAGTCTGGACCTTGACTATACCTTGACCAAGAAATTTGGACCTTGACAAAAAATAATTGACTTCTCCTGGACTAGAGCGTAGTGTGTCTCACCCATGTGGACAGAATTCCAAGTTGCTGCCCTGCAGCAGCACACCAGATAGGGATGAGGAAAGGCAGCTTGTGCTTGCGTGAAGTGAGCTGTAATACCCCCAGGAAGGGGAATTTTTTGGTATTTTGTAACATTCTAAGATCCCCCTGAAACCCACTTAGAAATCCTCTGGGAGGATATGGCTTGCCCATGCGATCTTTCTGCTATGGCAATGAAGAGGAGGAAGTGGAGAGGCATCAACCCACCCTGCGTTTTATGCCTTTGGTCAGGAGCATGAGGGGAGTTACAACTGTGACTTTGCGGGTCAATGGACACTTCTTTGAAGAATTTCCAGACTCAGGCGCATGGCGCACACGCATACCCACATGTGGAAAATACATAGGAGCCATCACTCAAAGCAGAAGGTGCTATTTTTACATAGTTACTTTTCAGAGTAAACCGTAATTTAAATAAATATGTGTGTAGTTTTGAGGGAGCAATGGAAGATGTTGCAATGAGCAACAACAGTGGCATGGAATATTACAAAAACCAGACTGTTCACTGAAATATTAAAGGACAGAGAAAACATATTATTGAACTAGAAAAGCGCATTATGCAAAGATGGACAGACTACGTCAATAAACAAATAAAGCATTTTGCAACAGATTATTAGGGGTAGTTTTGTTATGACAGATTTAGAGGAATACTATGAATTTGTCTTGTGGGTAAATTATTTAAAAGTTGTAGATCCAGGCCTGAGCTTCCTTTTACTGGCAATATTTTAAGGGTAACTTACATCCAATGAGTATTCAGATTCTTCCTCAGAAAAGTCCATCTCAGCTGTTGTAATTATTTTTCAGTGATTACTTGCTTTTTACCAAGAGGTCTAATTGAGCTTCAGTGGCTCTCTCTTACTCAGATTTAGACAGTGCTTCAAGCCCAGGTAAGGAACCCTTTGATCTAACCATTCAACCATTTAACAGTTAGCAATTTTTAAAACAACGATATTAGATTTAAATGCTACTTTTTACATTAATTTAAATTGTCAATTATCAGATTTTCTGTCCTGCCTTTGTACTCCAGCATTTTATAATTGAAAATAATCCAGATTTGAACTAAGTAAAAGATTTTGCTAATCTCAGCATAGTCCCTAATCCACATTTGCTTATATTAATGATAGATGTTTTAATTTTTATATACCGGTACTTAATGGCTAATAGTGCCTGCAACACAAATTTTAAAATACACCACGATTATCCTAATGTTAAAAGGACAAATCAATTTGGACAATTTAGCTTTTAATAACAGGGAATTTTTAATTTGATTCAAGGATATGACTTGCTCCATTCTATAATGTTCTATGTAACTGAAGTTCAAATAATCAAAGTTGTTCTGTAACTCAATGTGAACGATTTCTCAGGAGTTGGAGAGAGAGCTACGTCTCTGCTGGTGAATGGGGACATGTAGGTTAAAAACTCCAACAGCCGCTGAATGTGTTCAGTTACTGTGGATCCTACTCACTGACTGGAAAGAGAACCCAAATCAGTGCCAGTATTTTGGCGGCAGGTTTTTTTCAGCATGACTTGAAAGGGTTCTGACTAGAATATGTGCCAAACCACCACCACCCTCTTTCCTCTCCCTCCAGACCCACGAGGCAGACTCTGTCCACGAATGGAATAGCTGAGATGCTTGTCATCAGAGTGCATGGTAGAGCTTTGTGGTGCAATTTACTCCACACCTGCCTATATTCTGCTTCCAACACATTCACATACCTTCTGTGAGTGTCATTAGGAGTGATGCACATGCATCAAGAGAACATTTTCTAGCCCTCTGGCTGGAACACACTTTCCTGGAGTTTTTGGAGGACATTCCAGTTGGCCCTGAGTAGCCAAGTACAGAAGCATTCTTCCAGGACCAGCACTGGCTGAACAATGAAGATCCCACTGGATTCACAGTTCAGCTAGAGAGCTGTGACTACTAGCGTAAGGTGGCAGTGGATACAGAGGAAGATCTCGTCTGCTCCTCACACAACACGTTCACTTCTCCTTCCTCTCACTATAAGGTACAAGACGCTGATCAGCCCAGGGAAGCACCAACCCTGCTTGCAGCACACCAGCATACTATGTTGCTTTCTTTTGGACATGTTGAGAAAAGATGGCTAAAGAACTGACTGCAGAAGTTAATTGTTGTTTCCCTCCCCTACTGTGCTATGGTTTTCTCTCCTCTACAGGCAGCTTTGTGCGAGTTGAGCACATGCCAAAACTGTTAGTCTCACATCAAGGGCCTTATGCACTACAAGAAGTCAGAAAGCCATACGGATCCTGAAGACTGCACCACATGTTAAGGTGGACACTCACACCTACACCATACAGGGTTAAGGCAGAACGCCGTACCTTGCCAGCCCATATAAATTACTTACAGGAAGTTAGCAAGAATGACAATGAGGAGCGGTTATAGGAATGGATTATCTGGACAGCCCAAAAGCAGATAGGACACAAACAGAAGCAAGAAGTTGGGGGTGACACTGCTACATTCAAACAATACACAGGGAGAAAGGAGGGCACAGGCTAGGTGGCTTCAGGGAAGTACTCTGTTAGAGGCCTGGATTCACATAAGGCAGACAAAACTGGAGTTCTGTTGAGGAAAACCCCACCCACATTGGCAGAATACTCAGGAATGGCCAAGGTTTACCAGAGACAGACCCTCATATCCACAGGAGACAGAACGCTTGGGCACAGTGTCTATTTTGGGGTGATACAACCCTTATTAGTCTGCCTCTCCTCCATTCCATGGGCCCTCTGCCTTGGAGGACAGAGGGTCCATGATGATCTCATTCAGGAGATACCTGGTTTCCTCCAAAAAAAGAAAGGTGTACCACAACTAGGGTCTTACCTACTGCTATGGTATCAATGCTGGAGTCCCCACAGCAAAGGGGAAAACTCAAATAGCTGATTAGTAGGATTAGATGCAGATAGGGAGTCATTTTCAGCCCTGGAGGCTGAGTCTAACTCTCCCCAGGTCTTGGGTTCTTCAGTGAATGCCTGGCCTTTGGGGCTCTTTCTCAGAAGTGACCCCCAATGAATATTGCTTAATCTATTATCTATCCTTTGAGAGACCGAGTACAGGGACTGACCTGACTTGAAGGATGGCATGGTGAATTATCAATTGTTTGACCACACTGTCAGCCTAGACATGGTGTGTGAAGGTGGGCCCCCTATGGCAACTAACAGTGTAAACACCAACTGCACACCCTCCAGAGTGAACTTGTGTTTGTTGGAAAACCACTTTTATTTTTACAAAGTCCTGGGCTGTTCAGTCTCCTGCAGTCTAAATATTCAGTACTTTCCTAGTGGGTGATCAGGGAGACTGGTTTACTGTCAATTGCACAATACCTACATGTCTGGGTTGGGGAAGGTGGGGGCATAAGGACTCAAGGGACTATGATGGTCTGTTGGATGTATTCCAGCAAATAAAACTAAATTGGATTTCTGACATTTCAGGGTGTTGAACTGGTTACTATCACCAGAGAGGCTCAATGCTCCAGTATAAAGTAGGCATGAAGAAGGTGATTGATATGTGAAAGAAAGTCACTCAATCATCTAGCAGTGTTACCAACTTTGGCCTTTAAGGCAGTGGCTTGTCCAGACTTTCTGTTAGTGTCTCACTCCAGCAATGGTTGAAGCCTATTATCTTCACCACATGCATCAGATAACTTTTCAAATAATGGACAGCATAGTTTTCTGGCGTGACTCCCCAGTATTCTAAAGGTTAACAAGGTTTCACCCTACTGCCCTGAATGGCGCTTTTACTCAGTCATGCTGCTATACTCAGGCATCAGCAATTATTTTGGAGTGACTTGATTCAGATGTTGGTGTCCACCAACTGGGTTTGAAGGAGGGGTTTCCTAAGGACATAATCTTAGCATTTTTTCTTCTCCATTATTTGCTATCTTATATCTATTGTCCTTTCAAGAATGGCTCACAGCCTTGTTCATTCACCCCATTTTCAGATAGAAAGGTATTAGCAAATTGGTCTGAAGCAAGCGGAGCCTTAACATATGTTTGAAACACTTTAGAGGAAGTGATATCTGGGAGTTATGGAGAGTTCTTCTGTGGGGTTTACTGCCCATCAGGCTACACCCCGAGCAGCAGACTGAAAGCTTCATTGTTGCAGGTCCTCACACACTCCACTACAGCAGTACGTTTAATCAGAATGCATTTGTGACCCAAACCCTGGCAATAATTTTATCATCTCCATGATGGGAGAGCTGGTCTACAGTTAGTTATCCTCTACCTCATGAGGGACTTGGTGGCAAAAATACCTGGTCTGATGCAGATAGGACCCTATCAGTCCCCTAGTGGCTTAATTTCTCTAAGGCTGAGTAGAGGGTTTGTTTGTTTTATAAGTGGAGAAGGGCTGAGGAAGAGAGGCAGTTTCCTCCACATGTAACTAGAGTTAGGTCTTTACCCACTGACCCTCTTTACAATACCAAGGATAATATTTTCAGAAATGCCTACATCCCATTTACAAAAAAGGCTTAAGACTGGATCTACAGAGCTATTTAGGCACCACTGATATTCTCAGACCCACTGCTCAGCTGCTGCCTAACCATGTAGGCACCCTAAATTTCTATCAGTAGACATATGCATTAGCCACCTAAATCCTGATGCAACCTCACAGCTGAATACCTGCTCAGAGCCCTAGCACAAGGCAAAGCAACATCATTTTAAAACCAGGCATTCCACTGCCTCTGTCACCAAATGTCATAGGCCTTGTCTATACTACCAAGTTTTGTTGCCAAAACTGCCTTTTGGCAACAAAACAGCAAGAGCGTACACACTACAATGGGCCTCTTGTCGCAAAAAACGCCCAGTTTTGGCGACAAAAAACTTCCACCCCTACGAGAGACTTGTGTCTTTTAACCTCCCTTTATTCTTGACAAAGAGTCGGTGTAGACACTGCTGATTGTTTTGTCCACAGAACTGGCTTCTGCTAGCATCCCACAATGCCTGTCCTGAGTGCTCTGCTCAGTGTTTTGATCTTTGATGCCGTGCAGGCACACGCCCCTCCCTTTTCAAAGCTCCAGGAAAGTATCTGTGTGCTGCTCCTTTTGGGGAACAAACAAAGAGCAAATCATTGGAATGCTCCTGTTCTGACCTGCACTAGGAACACAGCAGCAGGCAGACTGCTGCTGCAGGGGGAGGGGCACAGACTGTTGTGCTGCTTTGCCATTCCTCAACATGGAGAACTCACAGAGCTACTCATGATGCTGCTCTAAGCAGCTGAGGGGGCTGTGGGAGAATTCAGAGAGAATCCCGCAGCGACCAGCTCTTCCTTCCCACAACACTGCACTGTGGGATACATACACACGGTGCATTGCTCACCCCGTCGATGATGGTGTCCCCAATGTGGACAAAATCTGTCGACAGAGGGAGCAAGCGTGAACACCCTTTGGCGATTTTTGTTTTGTCAACTTTTGGGTGTTGACATAAGTTTTGTCAACAAAACTTGGTAAGTGTAGACAAACCCATAGATCCTCTTACAGTACAACTACTGGATAATGCCTTGCACACGAGGGAATGGCCCAGAATATCCAGTAGCCCAACAGTTTTGACCTTCCTTTGAACTGTGGGAGACTCAGAGTTGAATTCCCACTTTGGAGCAGGGACTTGAAGCCAGGTTTCCCACTTCCTGGATGAGTGCCCTAAGCATTGGGCTCTTGCAGGGGGTGGGCAAACTATGGCCCGTGGGCCAGATTCGGCCCGCAGGATTGCCACCCCCATGGCACCGCGGGCCCCACGCTGCTCCNCCCCCCACAGCTCCCATTGGCCGGGAACGGGGAACCGCGGCCAATGGGAGCTTTGGGGGAGATACCGACAGGCGAGGGCAGCATGCGCAGCCCTCTGCCTCCCTGCCCCCAGGGGCCGCAGGGATGTGGTGTCGGCCGCTTCCGGGAGCAGTGCGGGGCCAGGGCAGGCAGGCAGCCTGCCATGGCCCCGGTGCGTTCTGCTGCCACCCCGGAGCCGCTCCAGGTAAGCGGCACCGGGCTAGAGCCTGCACCTGGAACCCCTCCTGCATCCCAACCCTCTTCCCTGAGCCCCCTTGTACACCCTGCACCTCTCCTCCACCCCAACCCCTTGCCCTGAGCCCCTTCCTGCACACCACACCCCCTCCCACACTCCAACCCCTGCCTACATTCATGGACCTGCATGCAATTTTCCCACCCAGATGTGGCCCTTGGGCCAAAAATGTTTGCCCACCCCTGGGCTAGTGCATAGCCTGGGTTGGGTCTCTCAATCTCTCCTGTTGAAGCTGTTCTACTTTGTATAAGTAATTAAATATTCATGGGTCAGAGAGACCGTAACACTGCAGCCCAGTGCTCAGTTAGGGCATTTACTTCATCTGTGATAGACTCAGGTTCAAATTGGGAATCAAACCTGGGTCTCCCATATGCCATGTGAATGCCCTAGCCACCAAGCCAGAAAAGTGCCTAAATTAAATCAGATCTAACTCCAAGAGAGGGTTTACAGCTGAGAGTCCCAAGCAGGGGAGACACTTAAGGCCTAGATCAGTGGGAGTTAGGGACCTAAATACCTTTGAGGGTCTAGGTCATAAGCCCTGCTCTTTTCCCTACATTTTGCTCCTGGTTAACTTAGATGGCTTCCCATTCAGCTTGCTGGCTTCTGAGGATCTCGGAGGTGTCTAATGCTCTCCAGACATCATATGGTGAGCCTGGGTCCCTAATTCAGGGCTAAGAATTCAACTAGGTGGCAGGGCCCTAGAAGTTAGCCATTGCAACGCCTAAGATCTAGCCCTTAGGAACCAAAGTTTCACTAAAAGTCAATGGAACTTAGGCTCAAAAGTAGCTAAATCACTTTTGAAAATGGGATTTAGGTGTTCTTGAGGATTCTACCCTCTCCTGCAATCTATCTGCAACCTAAAGCAGCTAGTGCCCCATTTAACTTCCACTACCCACACCAAGCCTTGGGGCATCAAAGCCCTCAAGCCATGGTTTAGCTATCAGCCTGGAAACAAGCAGCCCAAAATCCATGTACATTTCACTGGATAGTCACAGGAAAACAATCATTTTCGATGGTGTTTCGGGTGACTGAAGCTTACAATTAATTTTGTGTATTAGACATTTAGGCCTAAATCTAATCTCGGTCTCACTGGAGTCACTTCAAATAGTTTGGGCCTTTTTCTAAATATAAAAGAGGTTCCTAGCAGCAGTTACCCCACTCCAAATTCAGCTACAGATTTAAAAGGAAAGTGGCATTTTCTCATCTCTCCACCCTCAAATTAACTTCAGCAAAGCAACAGACAAGCCCAAATGGGTGGGGACTGGCTCAATTTCTCAACACAAAAATTGATGATGTTGCTGAGGGCAGTAATCTGTGATTAAGGATAGTGGCTTGGGGCCAGATGTGGCAACTATTTAGGGACAATAGGGCTTGTGAAGGTGGGCTATTCTGGTCCATGGGAAGCACCCAAGCAGTATATCTGGCCTGGGATTGATGTTATGCTAAGTTTACTACTTAAGAAAAGCTGCAGCTTGTTTTTCTTCCCAGTCATTCATTCTCATAAAAAGAAAGAATAGCACTAGTCTGTTGCTGGGGCCTAGCCTACAAAACCTTCACTTCCAGCAATTATATATTTTTAAATTGAATATAAATAAGGAAAAATCAAGCCATTAAGATTTTCTTTGCCACGTAGGCAAGCTAAAAACAGTTTAGCAAATGACCAATTTCACACACACGGGCAGCAAATCTAAACTATCAAACAATGGAATTGGATATTGCTGAAGAAACTGCACAACAGGAGCTTGTTGATCAGAAAAGGGGGACACTATTTCTGCCTATAATAGGAATGAAACCTAGAAAGATTAACAAAAGCTCCCATTGGTGTGAAATAGCTTATAGCCTGTAACTGTGCTTCCATTTTTTCATTAGAATTAGTACTAGAAAGGAGCTGTGTGTATAAAGTTTATTTTATGCCTCAGACATCTCAGGTGATTACATCACAAAGGGAAAAAAGGTATAGTTACTTTTGTATTAATATCACATATCATTAGATTCCAAATCCTGTTAAACTTTTAGGAGTTTGTTTTCACAGTGAGCATTAAGAGTTCCCCTGTCACAGGGAAGATGCAAGGAGGTGGTAAAGCTGAACAAAAAACGCAAACAGCTAGAGAGAGAAGCTCAACACGTTAAGGTCTCTGGGCTAGCAATTTTAGGGGCCTCTCTAGTAGCTACAGTTCTAGAGGTGCTACCCATGGTGGGAGTATAGCACCATGATTTCACCACCATGTTATCTAGACCATCTCTGAGCAAGATTAGATGGCACAATTGTACAAATGCCTGCAGGCACTGTACACTAACATTCCCTCTCTCCACCCCCACACTGCTAGCACCAGTGAAGAGTAAAATTGCTACTGCAAATATAGCCTTAGGGTTCAGTTACCATGCTTTGAAATTCTAGAGCAAGAGCTCTAAAGGGATCTAGATTTTAAATATTTTTTTAAATTAGAGAAAAGAATACCAAAGATTCTTCTCAAGGGGACGGCTTAACTGGTGGATATATGTCTAATTATCTTTGATAGATACACTCAAAGGAATATACCAGCGGTTCTCAAACTGTGGGTCGCGACTCCAAAGTGGGTCGCAACCCCCTTTGAATGGAGTTGCCAGGGCTGGCTTAGACTTTCTGGGGCCCACGGCTGAAGCCTGAGCCTCACTGCACAGGGCTGAAGCCAAAGCCCGAGGGCTTCAGCCCCGGGCAGCAGGCCCCAGGTTGCAGGCCCCCTGCCCAGAATGGTGAGGCTTGGGCTTTGGCCCCCCCACCCACGGAGTGGGGCGTGGTGCAATGAAGTTTGAGAACCCCTGGAATATACAGACAAATTCCCAAATGGAGTGTGGTTGAGTACATCCACTTAGTGCACAAGTCCCAGTAGAGTGTACACAGGCCACCCCATTGTGATTTTCTTTCCATGACTGAGATCCCCAAGCTCATCTGCCATAATGGTAGAGTTCCCTAGATGATGTTGTGGGAAACTAAGTTCCATACAGACAACCATACAATGTAGACTAACTCAGGATTTAATTGCTATCAGAATTAGGGGAGCTGCCCTATGTGGTTCTTGGCTGAACACATGCAGATGAACATACTCTGGTTCTTACTTTTGGACTGCAATTGAAGATTTTGGAGTGCGGGAGAGAGTGAAGATAAGACCACACTCTTGTCTTGGCTTGCACATTAACTCCTCCAGAGAGAGGCCAGTGCTATTCTTTAGGGCCAAAGGACTTCTTCCATTGGTTCACCCCCAATCAATAGGCAACTTGACTGAGTCTAAGGGAATATCACAGCATATGTGAAGGTCTTGTAAAGGATAGCCATCCTCTCTCATTTGTCACTACAATAGCTCCTTACATTCTCTCTCTCTTTCTACTATTTTCTTAGGTCATGTAGACACACACAACCTGCAAGAGAATGCAGGAGGCTAAAGCACCAGGGATGCCATTCAATTAGCCATAGGAAAGAATTTCAGATGTCAAGTTGTTTTTACATCCCTCAGCCACATTTTCTTTGATTTCATCAGAATTTCCAGTCTCAACCAACAGAACTATCTGGGGGAAAGGACACAGTATTTAAAATGAACTCCATTTCTGTGGTAGATTTATATATCGAACAACGGAAAGTCTTCTGAAACTGTGTTTCAGCTGAGTTGATCTCACTGAGGGTCTAGATCTGCTGGGAAGTTATTTTGGAAGTCTTCTTGTTGGGAACACTTCAGTTTGGAAAGACAAGGTGCCAGCCCAACATAGGATTTTTAGAAATAGGCCTAAGCAATAATCTGACTTTTAATTAAGGGGGGAGGAAGCATCAGGTTGGTCTAAGGCAGCTGTGGCACCATCTGAAAGCTTTGGGATTTCAACTCCTTTTGATCTGGATATAGTTGTAGATCCTGAATACAGTCTGCACCGAGTCTCTTCTAGGACAATATTCAGATGTCCATGGTTACTGCTGGATAGGCCAACAGTCTTTTTCATATCAGTGACCATGAGGTATTGATGACTCAGCTATAGGTCATGGCACCAATAGTGAAGAGTTAAACTCAAGTAGCTCATTCTCCCTTTCAAATCCTACAGTGCACCCAACTGCTAGTATTAGATAGCCGTTCATCTGCACCAAGCACACACACAGGTTTAGGATTCCATTGTTTCTAATTTGTCACTGGTCCTTTGGATGCATTTCAAGTTGTAGAGACAATGGACCACAGTGCAACCCATTCCAATATTTAGATTGCCCATTCTTCTAAATTTGCTTTTCCTTGCAGCTAGAGGATGCCATGTGTTCTGGTGACCTAGATCTTAAGATCAGTCCAGCTAAAACAGAGTTCATAGTGGTAAGCTGGAGAGACACATCCGTCAGCTATGACAAGTTACATCAGCTCCCTCAAGTGTGGATATAATGTCAGCTTTTTTGGGTAGGCTCCTCATGACACCGGGACATCCAGGAGAAAGGAGTTTCTATCTTCCTTACTGGTAGCTGGGAAAGGGATTATATCTTCTCGCCACTGGAGTTCTTGTGCCACTGGTCCATGAATTTTTCACTTTGATTAGATTATTGCAATGCTCTACCTTATCTTTCTCTCACACAACTTCAACTAGTGCTGACAGCATCTTCCTGCTTAGTTTGTGGCATGTCCTGTGTGAAGGACATGACATGTCATGGCCTGTATTAGGTACCTGTTTGAATGTGACTCAAAGTGGTGTTTTTTGATTTACAAAATCCTGCATAGTTTTGGTCCTAGTTATATTAGAGACAGCTGTCCCTGTATGCACCAGCCTGAATTGAGAACCTATGGAAGACTTCTGTGAATAGTCTCAGTACACCTCTAACCCGATATAATGCGACCCGATATACGAATTTGCATATAACGTGGTAAAGCAGTGCTCCGGGGGGGCGGGGCTGCGCACTCCGGTGGATCAAAGCAAGTTCAATATAACGCAGTTTCACCTATAACGCGGTAAGATTTTTTGGCTCCCGAGGACAGCGTTATATCGAGGTAGAGGTGTATTTTAACTATTTGGCAGGGAGTTCCTTAGCTCCAGAATTTGCTTTTAACGATAGTTCAAGGTTAAATTTGTTACTTTTTTATACTAATTATCACATTTCCTCTCATGATACAACTTCATTACTTCCCCCCACCTACATGGCAATGTGGAGCAAGAGGAACTGGTTTTTAAAACATGACTATAAGCAGAACATGTAATTTGATTTTTTCACCGGATTCCAGAGATTATGTTGTCACCTAAATTAAACTAGTTTTTGCATTCAGGTTAACAAATCTTAAAGTTGAAATTTTAAACACATGGAGACAATGTTCACATTAATATTTATCCAAATTGCACATGTAACATGCTATTAAATATTCCTTACTGTATAGGCTATGCAACATACCTAAGATTCATATACAGTAACTCCTCACTTAACGTTGTAGTTATGTTCCTGAAAAATGCGACTTTAAGAGAAATGATGTTAAGCCAATCCAATTTCCCCATAAGAATTAGTGTAAATGGGGGGTGGGGGGGTGGGGTTTAGGTTCCAGGGAAATTTAATACTGTACACTGCAATGATGATTGTGAAGCTTGGTTGAGGTGGTGGAGTCAGAGGATGGAATATTTCCCAGGGAATGCCTTAGTGCTGAATGATGAACTAGCACTCGGCTGAGCCCTCAAGGATTAACACGTTGTTAATGTAGCCTCACTCTACAAGGCAGCACAAATGGAGGGAGGGGAGACAGTATGGCAGACAGAGAGAGAGATGTGCATTGCCCCTTTAAGTACGCTGACCGCACTCTAAGTACATTGCCTTTTTAAGTAGATCATTAAGTTGAGACAGCTGTTGTTAGCAAGCTCCCTTCGTCCTGAGTCCTGTCATGTCTCTTCCCCCCCGCCTCCCCGCTCTATGGAGATGGGGTAAGTGGGGGGCAGGAGAAAGGGGGAGGAGGACACCCTGACCTTAGCACCCCTTCCCCAGCCCCCGCACAGCAAACAGGAGGCTCCTAGGAGCAGCTCCAAGGCAGAGGGCAGGAGCAGCACATGGCAGCGGCGGGAGGGACAGCTGAACTCCGGCAATTGATAGACTTCTGGGCAGCTGCTGCACAGGGAACTTACGGGAGTGGGGAGCTGATAGGGCGGCTGCCGGTCCACCCTGGTTCCAAGCCCCACCAGCCAGCTGCAACTGGTGGACAAAGACGGTTGCCAAACATTATAAGGGAGCATTGCACAACTTTAAACGAGCACGTTCTCTAATTGATCAGCAACGTGACAACGAAACAATGTTAACCGGGACAACTTTAAGTGAGGAGTTACTGTATTAGCTTTTTCTTTTTCCTTATGCATGTGCATTTAAGTTGTCAATCTTAACAAGTTTGCATCAAGTCTCTTAAAAGACAAGAAAAAGTGTCTGCTGAAGCATGAGTATGACAACTGTCAAAATGACTAAATATGCATTACAAATACAATTTTTAATATTAATATATGGAGATATACCTATCTCAGAGCTGGAAGGGACCCCGAAGGGTCATTGAGTCCAGCCCCCTGCCTTCACTAGCAGGACCAATTTTGCCCCAGATCCCTAAGTAGACCCCTCAAGGATTGAACTCACAACCCTGGGTTTAGCAGGCCAATGCTCAAACCACTGAGCTATTTCCCCCCCCCCCCCCTTCCTCCAGGAACTGGTGGACACTGAAAGAAGAGGGAATGCGACAGGGCTGTAAAGCCTGATAGAAGGGAAAGGGCTTAGCAAGGCTTTGGTAGTCCTGCATCACTGTATAAATGTATTGGTGCAGTTAACTGATTATGCACATATCTAGCTTCTATGTGAAAATCATATTTTGTATGCCCTATTAACACCACAAGTGTACACTACATTTGAACGGGATGGCTGAGGCAGAGAAATGTTATCAAAGCTGCCTGATATCTTTCAATGACACAAAGGCTAAAGAGGGTAAAGCAAAAGCAAAAAGTTCTAGCATCTCCTTTCCCCATCAAGTTTCAACTGACACTGGAAGGGCCAGTAGATTTATCAGGCTCTCTGCTGAGCCCTTCCAAGCATCCAGTTCACACATGACATATGCAGTGTTTTCTGGTGCAATAAAATTCCAGTGTGTCCAAAATAACATTAATAGTCTAATTACATGCATGGGTCAGACTGAGCTGTCACAGATGTACAATATTCATTACCTTTTTGGTGGTCCTATAAAACTTCTGCATGAATCTGAGGTTCTACTTAAAATGTTTCTAAATCGTATTGTTGCAGGAAAAACACAACTTTTAAGTGTAATCTTTTGCATTTCAGCCCAAAAAAAAGGCAATAATTCGAGAGAGGTGTTTAAAACAGTCTCTCTCCTCACCAAAACACATGTACTAATATTCCTATTGTAACAGAAGCATCACAAACCACTAAAGCAGCAGAAATTCCCATTTCATTCCCTTTTCACTTCTCATATGGCAACTTTCAATTTTTGGACTGAAGTTTTCCAGGTTTGATCTCTTCCCAAAAGTTTTTAGAACATTTGAAAAAATAGTTCAATTTCTGCTCCTGTGAAATAAGCTTATCAACAAAAGTTGTGTTCTTTCCAGCTCATATAATATCATTAAGGTAGGGCAGCACATGACTACCAATAATTACATTTTGCAACTGATTCTCAAATTAAGCCATCTGTTACACCTATGAAATTCTATGGCCTTTCCAGCCACTCAGGTGTAACAAAATACACAGCACAAATTTTAATTGGGAGAGAAAGTGAGGGGAAGTTGTCATTTAAAGTCAGGTTGCACAAGTGATTGCAATTGGACCTTAACAATTCTATTGATGTGAGTACCAGAAAAAAATCCAGTTTACTTAACAGGAGCAGTATTGTTTCTGCATAGGCAAAAAGACTTACAAAAATGTGTGGCCTCATTTTAAGGTAGTAATCACAGATGGCTCCCACTGACATCAGTCGCTGCAGGTTCTCAGTACCTCTAAAATGAGGCCACTATTTTTTTTTATTAGTTAGCAGATATGACCAAAACAGATCAGATCTGCAGCACCATTTTCAACAAAAATTAGATTCTAGATGCAGAACCTAAAGTAAGCACTCATGTGTGATGTTTTCTTTATGAATGAGTGAAATGTTTACTCAAAGTGATAGTGATCTTAACAGCATGTAACAATAATTTTATATAGTTAAAACTATGCTCTTTAGATTGTAATTAGAACATTAAATTGAAGTTTCCCATTGTCTCTCAACCCAGTTTATATGCTTATTGCAATGTATTTTGACTAACCAGTGCATCTGAGTAATGCCAGCAAAAAGGAAGTCCTCATATATCAACTCCTTCCAAGAAAAAAAAATGCTGTCACTGAAGTTTTCAGTGTGCATCACTTCAGTTTTCAAAGTATATACAAAAATAATCCATTACATTACATACCTGAAAATAATGTTCTTCTGAAGATGTATGAGATAGATCCACTCACTTTGGTTTAGGGATCTCAAGCTTTAGGCTTACAGCAGCCAGGAGTAATCTGTTTAAAAGCCTCACCACACAGCAGTAGCAGGTCTCGGATATACGTAACAGACCACTGCCCTCACTTAGTTTCTTAGTACTGAGGCACCTTTATATAGATTAATACAAGCATCCCAATCTAGTGCAGATAGTGGAATAATGTGAACCTATTTAAAATACACTATGGTACTTTTCCTAAAGGCTATAGTCAAGCCACAATGTAAAAGTTCAGATGTGACACTAAATTTGATTCTACCATTGTCTGTAAACAGCTAAAGAAGATTTCTTTAAAAATGTGAACTGCAAAGAAATAAAATGGGGGGGGGGGGGGGGTGTTACCCTATACCACTCCTTTCTGGTAATACTTTTGACTTTCAACCTAAGAATTCTAATATTTTACCAATGATAATTAATTACAGTAGAGATGTATCCTTCTTTTAGAGAGAAGAATGAGGTGTATGATATGTCTGTATTGCAATTATGGGTGTGACTACAGCTCGAATAGACATACCTGAGCTAGGTTTAATCCAGCTAATTCAGGTACTGGAGCAGTGAAGCCACAGCGGCACATGTGATGCAAATCCATCCAGAACCTGGAGCAATTACTCAGGCAGCTAGCATTGTCATGGTTTCACAGCTCCAATACCCATGCCAGCCTGTTATTAAAGCTAGCTTGTCTTGTTTACTCAGCTTCAAATCATGCACCTTGACTGCAGTATAGACATACCCTCAGACAGCACAATGACTTGCCAGAGCTCTCACTGCATGACTGTACTAAAACCAGGATTTAAACCCATGTCTCTGTATATTCAAGTCCTGTGTTTTAGGCCCCAGCCCATCCTTCCATTCTAAAGCTGGCTTCATTTTTACCACTTAAATATTAGAAATATCAGATCCTATTTTTGCTGAAGGTCTGGGATGGGCAAATCACAAAAGGCTAAAGCCTAGTCTAATGCGTTTTCAATTGAGGGTTTTATATACTGATGGCCCACATTATCACAGTATCTGAGGAACTCCGTCATTTTAATATGTTTATTGATTATACTTCATACCTGGGCCAAGGTTCAATTTATAAGTTGTTTATAAAGGATAAACAAATGATTAATAGATTTTATAAGCATGTTACAGACATGAGGCGAAAGTGGTATAGATGGTTATAAGTCATGGTAAGAAACCTAATGCTGTTGGAATATAACAACTGATTAACCCTTTATGAGCTGTAAATGGAAGTGTAATATATAACCTATTTATCCTCAACAACCCAGTGAGACAGAGAAGCACTATTATCCCCATGTTACAGATGGGGAACTGAGGCAGAGAACTTAAGTTGTTTGCCCAAGGTCACACAAGACGACTGTAGTAAAGCACAGAATTAAACCTGGGTCTCCTGTGTCCCAGGCCAATGCTCTAACCACTGGACCATCCTTCTCTAGGGTTCGGAGAACTGAAGGTCTAGTTTCAGTCTAGTCCATCAAAAACATACTGAAGTCTTCCAAGGAAGAGGTTTAAATTAAAGACCTGATCTTGCCAATGAAAAAGGTAGAATTAATTTAAAATAATTAAATGCAGCCATTACCGTAAAGGAGCGCAAGAAAGGGAACAATTCACTTTTAAAGAACTAAAAGACTCCCCGTAGTGGAAAAAAGGACGGCGTATATTCTCTTTTTAGCTCAGCAGATAGGTCTCTGCATTATAGAATTTCTTCAAAAATTTCATATCCAGACGCAAGTAGAGAAGATTTCAATAGTTCAGGTTGGAGGCCCTGAACACATGAATCCCTGGCCTATTTCAAGTGTACAGATGGTCAGACAAGTGATAAAATGACTGAGCTGTCTGTGCCCAGTGTATCTTCCAGGTCTTGTAGTTTACCAACCAACCAAAAAGAAAAATTCTGTCCTATCGACAAGGAAGAGGCACTAGCCATGTAGCTACTATTGTTGCTCACACAACAGAAATGAAATATAAGGTTTGATCCCAGAACCGCTACAGCTGATAGAAACACCGGACAAGTATTATACTGAGTTCACATTTACAAAAAAAGTCTGCACTTAAGTGAGTTCTGTAGAGAAGGGAATTATTCTGTATATAGAGGCAAGTACTCCTTGCCACCTTAATAAGAATGAGAAGATTTTTAGTGTCACTTTTATTATAATCTTATTTCAAACCCACACAAATTGGAGCTAGGAAAGTTCTGCACTAGAAATGGTCTGACTAGTGATATGCTAGTGCAGATTGCTTATTGATGCCTCTTTCAAAAGGTGGCACAATTTCATTGATTCTGCAAATTCTGAAGTGCCTTTAGATGTTTTGTTGCTTCCCCGTAACAGCCAAATGAATGAGGCAGTGAAGAACATCCTTTTGGGAAGAGAAGTCTTGTTTACAGACAAGTTGATCTCAAATTATTTACTAAGAGCTTCTAGAAGGCATAGAAGTCAAGGCAATAGACATACCTGTCCATGAGACAGATCAGGATTAAAAACGGGAGTGCCTGTGCAGAGGTACTTTATGAATATAATCAGGACAAATATATAAAATGAGGAATACTCAGCTGGCCCTGAACATAAAATCTTGTCTAATGCAAGAGAAGAGCAACTTGAATAGAAGCCTCAACTAGATGGAAGTGGTTAAAAAAATCAGGAGCCCCCCCAAAAGTCATGCTTCTCAAATAGAAAAAAAAACCTCTTTAAATTTAGTGATTTGAGTCTTGATTTGAAATAACATCTTTAAAAACAGTGGACTATTCAAATTTCACTTTCCTACTAAAGCAGTTCAAGGATTACAGAGCTAATCACTGTCAATTAGCAAGGGAGGAACGGATAATGAAGTCATATATTATGCCTCTTCACGGGCCACATACAACTGCCATTTTTTATAAGAAAGTTCTTTTTAAACCAAACACTAAAGAAAACTCACAGGCTACCATGAACTAGAAGCTTGAGATCCATAAACAAGATGTGGAGAACTATTCAAAATACTTATTTTAGAGAAGGAAATGCCTATTTACACAACAGTCCCCATTGTTGGTAATTTGTTTAATCTATGATCTATAAACTATTTGAGCATGAATATGTTAAAAAAAGAACTACACAAAAATTGCTATTATGTATTCACTGACTACCTAGAACTTTCACATTTAATTCTCTTGATTTCTCTTTACTCCCCCAATATTCTCTATTGGGATCTCAATTTTGCCAATCTTATTTTGTAGTCTGTGGGAACAGGCAAAAAATGAAAACCTTCCCTGGCCCTGCATCACACACCTCAACTCCAGGCAACCAAGCAATAATATGTGGAGGTGAGAAAAGTCATGGCATTCCTGAATCAGTAAAAACAGCTGGAAAAAAGACCTTATAAGGAAAGAAAAAGTGTCTTCTCAAACAACTGATTTGCTAGTGACCTTACAGTGTGCTAGTTCAACCTTCTATGGGTCACACTTAAGGTTCAATTTGCAAATCAATCCTAACCACATGCTATAGTTTTAGATTTATCAGTTTATACACAAATTTGCCCATGTGAAAGAAAACAGTTGAGTGCAGAGTACACAACTGCACACGCATCTAATAGCACAACAGCTGTCTACACTACAGGCAGTGTCTTGGAAGTAGTTTGTGACCAGTTCTTGAAAACCTATCAGCTAATTTTCAAAAACAATTGTTGAAACTAGGTTTTTCAACAAGTGTTTTCAGAATAGTTATGCACCATTCATGCCATATGGCACAACTAAATTATCTGAAGCAGTATAAAAATTATTATGAACTGTTTCATGACTCTGGCAATTTTGTAGTGTACACAGGGCTGTCATGATGTTCCAAGCTACTCATATGCTTAAGGGTAATCACTTTAGACATCTTCCTTACACAAGGCCCCCTGATAAAACAAATGTGCACCTCTTACAAGCCCGTATTCTCATGGAGCAAGGCAATGACAGAATACTAAACTAATCTTAAGGTTAAGGTGAGTGAATTGTTTTTAAGAGGTACAAGCTAAAAAGGGCTGCTACAGGATTTTATGAAAAAGCTGGTCAAAGGCCATTTTAACTTTTTTTGTTTATTTATTCCTCAATTATTAGAAAATGGGAACATTCTGTTAGCCTTCCCAAATTCAAGGAGGTAGCACTGATGCTATGATAAGTTAATGAAACTGGAGCATTTAGCAATGACTACTAGCAATATCAGGGTTTCTCATTAACATATTACCACACCAAACTAAAAGATATTCAGAGCAGCCCTGAAGTAAAATTTAGGAGAGAGATTTACTCCACAAACATCGGAATGCAGTGGTTTGTAAGTTTGGGCAATGAAGATTGTTATTTTTTGTTTTTGTCAAGCCTTTTCATTTCTGTCACCCACAGCCTTCACCATGGATTTATTTGCAGCAACCCCAATATCCGTCTGATAAACACTGTTTTACAGATTTTCTAGAAATAGACCACGCTACTAAAAAGTTATATACAACTTGTGTATAACTTTATACTATGCACAACCAGAAAATATGATTCAGCTCAAGCTGCATTGACTGATTCAGCAGATTAACCGATATCTCATCCTGTGTTTAGTTCTTTATATGAAGATAAAAGTTTCTTGGCGAAAAATAAACAACAGTCGTCACTAGTTTTCTGAATGCTCTGCAAAATGACTTCCTGCGGAAGAGGAAGGGAAAGAAAGTGTGTGTTTGTTTTAAGGGAAATACAGAATAGGGCCTTGAAATACATGATGTCTATGCTATCAAAACACCAAGTGTAAAAGATAGGTGGAGAAGACAAGGGGGAAAATTCGCTATTGTACATGTGAAGGACATGCTGCAAGTTGTATCACATCCCATTGGGATGTAACCTAACACACCCACCGAGTTACTGGCAGTAAAAAATAATAATGGCATTACTTACACAGCTTTTTTGTTGAAATTACAACTTCACTATAAGTCAAACTGTTGACTTCTCTGGTTAAGGGTTCCACATTCTAAGTGTTTTTAACAAGACCAAGGGCTTTAAGATGTTGAATTTATTGAAAATGCTTGAATGCTAGCTTCGCAGCTGCTGCATATTTCATTCTAGCAGATTAAAATTTGCAGCTTCTAATCTCCAGGGAGAACAAACACTTATTTTCTGCTTCAGATATAAAAGACAGGTTGTGGTTTGTGAAACAATGGAAAGTATCAGTGAAAAGGCAAAGAGCACATTTTGACATAAGCAGTTACTAAAGTAATATCTTTTCAATTTTCAAAAACGAGAGACAATACAGGATTTTGATTTTGATATTTATTTTTAGCAGGATGTGTGTACTAATGGATGGTGACATCATTAGAAGATACGTCCATGTCCACCACCTGCAACAGAAGCTAGATAGATGTTAAAGAAATCATACTTAAAGCTATAAACAACACTACTTACCTATAGTGGTGTTATGACAGTCACCTTAATAAACAACTGGGTTAACTTTTGATACAAATACACATGACCAATATAAACTTACCAGTTGTCAAAATTCATTTATCAAGTTTTAATTTTGATGCATACTGTACCTTGATTTTAACAAGCTGTTAATTTAGAGAAATACCCATTATAAATCCCCTGTTATTTAGAAAAGGTAGATATACTCATGCAAAACAAGGCTATATTGTTCTTAAGTGAAAGAACTTACCTGTAATTCTCTTCAAAAGATAAGAGATCCATACATTTAAACCTATCCTCCAGTTTATGGCTAGCAGGAATTCCCCAGACTTTCAAATTCTAATGCTATCAAACCACTTCAGCAGCAGATGGCATGCATCCGTTCCTGCTGAGAATATAGCCCCTTACTCTTTTTACATGTCAAATTCTTTTGCAAGTAACCAGGTAGAAATTATATAAAACATAACACCCCAAAACTCTGCAAGGAAGGAGATGTTATAAATGTACTTTCTGTAAGCGAGGTGTAAGTTTTCACTTTATATTTTACAAATCATCTCCTTCTAAAGACTATAAGCTTCAGGATTTTTAATCAAAAGACTATGCAGTAGCAATAACTGGCTACAAAAAGCAAAATACAGCTGTCGAATTTCAAAGCCTCACAATGCTGACAATACAAAAAAAAACCTTAAGTTTGAAGGGTAAAATCCAAACAAACCCAGTTCTAGAAACATCTCAAACATACATACTTACCTGAGAATCTATAAGCTTGGAAACAAGTCCTTTTAGACAGTTATGACAAATCCAAGCTCAAGACGCAAAGCTGAGTCCAAGCAACAGTGATTTATATGCACATGCAGAAACTCTGTGCGGCTGCATTACAAAGCTCTTTGACAGGAACTGATTGGAAGCGGACTACAGATAACGTGCATATTCTAACTACACCTTGGCATCTGAGAAACAACAAGAAATTCAGTCAGCTAGCCATACGTACAAGTTCTCTTGAAAACATCTTGATCTATCATGTAAATGTATACTCAGGCACTTAAATATGTTGCTTGATTATTTTAAGGATTGCTTAGCATCCAGCAGCTCCACTGAAATCAACAGATGTTGGGTGATGATCCTTTTTGAAACTCAGGCCTCTTCTTTAAGTGTTTGAATGAGGATATAGGAGTAACTTTAGACTGCTATTTTAAAAAAAAAAATCTTGGTCCATAATTTTTTCCGTAAAAAGTTTGAGTTTATATATAGTCAGTGGCTCAAAAAAAGTTTTTACAAACTGAACATCTTGTGAAACCAGGGATTTTTAATAGCAATTTATCAAGAAACAGATTACTATAGCAACTGAACAAAAAGTGGGCTACCTTTTACATGAGTGTAAAGAAAAACAGAACAGTGTATAAACTTGCAAACTCGGTCTATAATTAAAGAAGATATTTTGCATGAGACCAGGCAGAAGATCCTGGCAAACTTGTTCACACCAGACCAAATATCATTGGCATTTAAAGTTAAAGGCTCAGACACACTCATGAGCAATTACAAGGACTTAACACAGCTACCCAAGCTTTACTTTGTCAGGAGTCATTACAACAGAATGAGACCTTAGATTGGGATGCAGAAATTCCCTGGTTCTGTGAGATCAAATGTGGCAAGATATACAATCTATTGAGTTTGGTCAAGACCTTTGTATGCTTCTTCCCATTCCTTTTGATAGCCAAGATATTTCCCAACAAAACAAAGATATCTATTCACAACTGTGGTTCCAATGCATTTTCTGGTGCAACAAACCACTGACTATTTAAAAGGGTGTGGTGAGTCTTTCTGGGGTGTCCACACGAAAGAACTTCTCATGACTCTCTGGTGAATGGCTCCATCACTAGGGTCTATTATATAGCAGCATGGCCTAATTGCAGTAGTGCTCTTCCATGTCAGATGAAGTAGTAATGTGGGAAATGTGTCTTAGGACCCCACCAAATCAACAGCAGCATGATGGGTGTTTGTCCTCAGACTAGGATGAAGAGGGTTTTTTTATTCACTGATCCTTCAACGTATACTGAGGTTCTCAGGTGAAAGTGTGCCATGGATACCATGAATACTATTGGCGCCATAAGAGCTGAGATTTCCAGCTTGGTTCTTGATAACTAAAGTCTTTTGTTAAATCCTTCCCCTGCCATACAAGTCCAAAACACTGCAAACTAATACAAGCTGTATCAAACAGGGTCCCTCCCTTTGCTCCCAATGGTCCCTTAAAGCCAAGCTGGGACTTGCAGCCAAATTCTTTCATTTCTTCCACGAGACATACTTCATAAGTCAATCATCCAAACAGGTGAAAATATTTACTCTCATCTTCTTGGATATATTGTTGCAATGGTTAGGTATTTTTATAAATTCATGCTGGTGTGACAGCAGCCTAGAAGACAGCAGTGAATTGGAAGCACTGTCCAGTATAAAAAAAATTGGACACATACAGTACTATATGCATGTCTTGCTATATGCACATAAACATTCATCAGATGCAGAGTGACCACTTCTAGCTGAGACAGAATCATTCCCAGACAGCAAGAACATCAAGTGTCTTAATATATGGGGCACAGATACCAAGGTACCAACTGCTGCTAGAGCACTGGAACTTTCAAGTGGGCTAGCCTTCGAGACAAAGTTTTAGATGGCCAGAAATTATGGGTCATACACATCACTAATAAAGCCAAAATCAAATCCAAGAGATTAATCAGGCTGGACAAGTCAAGTTGTGGACAGGACCCAGGGGTCGGACTCATCCACCCCCATTTTTAAGTAACAGAAGGCCTAAGTCAGTCACATACAAGTCACAGACAAGTCAAAGGCAGAAGTCTAGGACAGACACAGTTAACTTTTGGAGTTGAGTGGCCTCTCCAGCTGTAGACCTTGACCTGCATTGAGAGAAAGCATGGAGCACTTTTAAGGATGTATGCAGATCCTCTATGTCAAAACCTCAACTCACTCTGGATACTAAGATGGGGACTTGGCTTCATGGGTGGTGCTGAAGAAAAACTGTATGGCCAATCTTATTGGACCTTGTGTCAAAGTAGGTAACATTGGAAGTTATGACAGCTGTGCTAGATTCTGAAGCACTTTAAGACTTGTGCTTTATAATCTTTCATGTTAACTTGCTGGACTTATGCAAGCTTTTGGTCAGTCCAACAAAGGTAACTCTGGGACGAAAGCGCTTGCAGCAACACTTGGATGTAGATCACACCATCAACTAACTCACAATCCATCTTAAAACATCTTAGACAGCTGGGGCACCTCAAAGCAGTTAGACAACTCTGGACATTTTTTCCAAAAACATTATGCACTTCTGAGGGATGGGAGGAAAACATGGCTCTTTATATGAAATTATGATACATCATTAAACTATGTAATGTAGTAATTCAGTACTACAGTGATTGATATCTTAAAAATTCAAGCAATAATGAAATCTTATTTCAGAACAGAAAAATCAAGCAAGAACTTAGCTGGGTGAAGAGTTAAGCTCCCAGATCCCATGTAGCAAATTATTTTGTTTGAACGATACAGATAAGAAAGCTCTGTTAAACTTCGATAAGCCCCCCCACAAAAAAGAAAGCTGTGAACAGAGCTTAGAAAAAGCAACCACTGAAGGCTACAACAGTAGAACCACCTGTTGACATAGCTGTGTTTACACCAGGGCTTTTGTTGGCATAGCTATGCCAGTCAACAGTGTGGTTTTTTTTAAACACCCCAACCAAAATAACTACACCAATATAGCTTTTCAGTGAAGACCACGCGTAAAACAATAACCAAAAGAACTTTTTCAATATCAGAGGTAAAAAAAGGAAGTGAGCTACATATAGAGGGAGAACTTTCCCTCAACATACCACCTAATGTGGAAGTGGCTTAATGGTTTTAGAATTTTGAAGCTAGGAAATTCCTGCTCGTCATGTGCTAGAAGCGGGCACCTAATATTTACCTTTGAGAGAAAGTTTAAACCAACTAAACATTTATAACATATCAAAATTAATTTCATGAAGAACATGGACTAACTGAACAAAATATTACGCACTTCCAACTTATGCTCTTTTTCTGCAAGGACTTCTTTTTGACATCGCAGAAAGTCTGATAACATTCGAGTTAATTGTTTTCTATCATCTATTTCAGCCGCCAACCTGCCATTGTAATCCGCCAGTACCATACAAGCATCATCTACCATCTTGGAAAGCTGTTCTCCAGATTCCTTATCTAAAAGACAAGTAAAGAAAAAAAAAAATAGCAATACATTACAAAATCTTGTCAGGCTCTCTCATGTTCACATTTCAGTTACTGCATCCCCATCTCTCACCTGTTATTCTGTCTAATAAGGACACATCTTGGACCTCTACAGGCAATGAAGCTATCCTCTGATGAACTGCTGCATCCCCAGAGGCTGCATTTTCTAGTTCTTGTAATGCTCTAATGAGATCTGTAGTCTGAAAAAGCACACAGCCTTAGAACTGGTTTAGTCATCAAATCCTGATACAGAATAATGTCAGCATCATCTCACAATGAGTTTATGGGATGCAATTTGACAGTATCAGTCTAAAAACTATTTTGCCAAAGTCAGCATTACCAACGTCTTCCCTCCCTGACCCAAAAGAGGTAAAATGTCAACATAACAGCTTTAATTAATTCCCCATGGAGCAGCACTGCAATGTTCCAAATGTTAAGAATGATCCTCCTGCTAAAAAGGGTCTCATTTTCCTTTAAATTCTTGCAGTAGGACAACTTTTAAATATGAAGTACAAGGTTTATTGGTAATGACTACCTGAGGGTATTCTTCATTTTTACTCTGTACTTTTAAATTGTTTAAATTAAGTGTAACATATTAAATTACTTCTTGCTTAACTTTTCCTGGTAGGCACATCATACCATAAAAGCACAGCAGTAATTTCAATGGTAGCATATTCATGAAGTTGAGCTTAAATCAAAGTAGTAAAAAGAAATTATTTGCTGCAATAGGGTGTACTAAATTTTGATTATCTCCAAAGCCCTGTTCTTAAAAAAAAAACAAAAAACAAAAAAACTCACACACACATTTTCCTGTTCTGGGATCCCCAGTTATAACTATAAAAACCCTCTGGGAAGAGAAAGTGACATAACAAAAAGCCATAAGCACAACATAGTGACAAGTATGTAATTATGAAAGTCCTTGCATATAGAGTAAAATAAACTGTGTTAAATATTATATTGTTATGGATAATAATTTGATAATTGTATAATCAATATTTTACATTTACAATAGTCCTATCTTATGTTTATTTCTTCACTATTAACTTTGAAAGCCAAACATTTTTGGTATTTTAAAAATATATATAAAAACACTACCATTTAAAAATGTTTTTTAAAAAGTGTCAAATTTGCTAAAATTATAAAATGCTAAGATACTGATGTAGTTTGTAGCCAAGATATACAAGTATTGTAACTAAGAAAGATATTTCAGAACCCCTAAAAGTGAGAAGTACACAACAGATTGTTGTAATGAGTATTGTAAAATAAAAATTAAAGGAATCGTCAATCTTCAATTAATCCTCCACCTCCCCCCAAAATTTAGAGATTTACTTATAACACGCTTTAAGGGCCAGTAACTCTGCCCCAGAGAGGTTCCTTTACACCACTGGAGAGCCACAAAGACCATAAACCAGCTCCAAAGAGGACAATAAAGATTCCATCAGCATGGCGGAAGCCTCTGGAAGCATAAAACTGGTATAACCCACTTGATACCTATGAACCACTCTAATATAAGGAAGTGCCTGAAGTAGAGTTGGAGTGCACAGCAGTCCTTCCCTATGGGAGGCCTCTGCAGCCAGCATAGTTGAGAGCAGCACTAGGGCTTCCCCTAGTTACACCAGGGGCTGTTTTGCTCATGATAATCCAAGGATTGGGGTAGAATAAAGGTTGCATAAAGCCAACTTTACTCAACTTTCTAGCTTTGAGTGTTAATTTGGCCCTTAAAATGAGACTCATTACAATGCAGAGTTGGTTCTGTATTACTCAGTAACTGAAGGGTTTGTTTATTTTTAAATATATCCCAAACTTTATGAAATGATAAAAGTTTATGAACACAAGAGACTTCTACCTGTGGAGGGTCACTTGGAGAACTTTGTGCTGAACAGTTATTTTCATCAACTTTTATCTGTTCAAATGTGCGCTTCCTGGCCTTTCTGTCACCATCTAAAAGTCAAAGTAGAGACCTAAAAATCAGTTCAGGAAACAATACATTTATTTAAAGAGACTGAAACACACATAAACACAGAATACTTACACAAAGCTTGCCTAAGTTGTTCCAATACATCATTTTCATAAACAGACCTTTCTTCCCAAATAGAGAGCACTCGGCCAAGGTGCTTCTTACAACTTTCATCAGACTCACTGTGGGGGAAATAGTAAAATCACTAATAAAAATGGTAGAGGTACAACCTAGTAATAAACAATTCAGCCCTGTATAATCTTGCATCCAAGGATCTGAAGTATTTTACAAATATCAAAGAATTAAAGCTCCTAACACCTCTGAGAGATAAAGATCCTCATTTGCAGAAAGGGTAAAGGAGGTTTTGACTTGTTCAAAGTCACCTCACAATACGTCACACTGAAATAAAGGCCAAGACTACTAGCCCACCAGCCTACTTCAACCACTGAATGCTTCACAGTGCCTTTAAACCTAGCGAAACATGATAGATCAGTTTCGCCCTTATTCTATTAATTAGCTTTTCATCTTTTTTACAATGAAGTCCTATTACATAAGAAGATGCGAAAGATTCATCTACAGATATGCTTTCTAGTTTAAGTGCTAAATAGGTGGATTGCATCCAGAGAAATCATGTGCTAGACCTCTATCATTAAGGAATAAGGAACTATTGTAACATACAATAACTTGAATGAATGAAAAAAACATTTTCCCTCAACCTAACACAAAAGACAAACACAACCGACAATCTTCCAATGTGAAAAGATGATTATCAGGCTAATAAACTTTATTCTGATCGAGGTGCATGCATAGGCACAGGAACTATGGTGTGGGGGGTGCTGCAGCACACCTAGGTTTTATGTAGGGTCTCAGCTGCCAGCCCTCCTGCGCCCGGGCTCCCAGCCTCAGGCCACTTACCCCTTCCGGGTCCCTGCATCCCAGAGACACGGCCCTGCTCCCAGTCCGAGCTGTGGGGTGGGGGCCACAAATAGGGGCAAGGGGGCTGGCTTTCAGCACCCACACTATTAACAGTGTTCCAGCACCACTGGGCATATGCTAAAGAAGATTGACATGTATGCAAGATCAAAGGAGCTTTTAAACTAAGAGGTACAGGGAAGAAATTGAAAAAAAATAGATTTCAGATCTAGGATAGGGTGTTTCCTTTAATTAGGATGCATGAAAGCTGCTGAGCCAGACAGAACAAATGAAGTGTTCTGGAAGGAAAATACCTCACACAGGCTTAATAATAGTTAATAAGACAATAATGCCCACATTACAGTTTACTGTACCTTGAAACATGCTTAAAGGCCTCAACTATAACTGGTGCAAAGTCTTTTGTAAATTCTGGTCCTTTCCTTTTGCTGTTCTGAATGACATCGTTGGCCAGGTATAGGAATGTCAACTTCCTATTTGGTTTTGCTAATAAAAGAAAAAAGAAGAGAGAGATGCAACAATTCAAAGTAGTTAGTAGTATAAAACTAATTTTGCAGGTTAACATTCAGTTGAGTTTCTTCCTACATCTCTTATGTAGAGAATAAAAACAGATATAAATGTTATTTTAAAATACAAAGTTCACTATTTTTATTAGCACCTCATGCTATTAATACAAAATAATCAAAGCAACTTTTTATAAAAAAAAAATTCTGCATAAATTTCAGCCCTCAAAAACCAGAGACAGCAAGTCATAGCAGTCCGTAATCCCCCGCTGCCATTTTAAGTACAGGCCCAGCAACAACTAATTTGAAGTTTGGACATTCTTCACATTTTGCCAATCCACAATTTACTCTGACCTCTTTCTGCCCCATCTCACACTACCACATTCATCTGCTACTTCAGCACACACACTGTCCCTACCCACCACTCATCAACCCAGTCTCTCCTCCACAACGCAACATTTAGTCCCCCAAGTTCTTCTTTCCACACACAGAACCTTACATATTTTAATTTCAAATTTAAAAGCGCAATGTCTATTTTAAAAAAAGACATCATGAATCACCAAAGCAAACATAATATGATCTTGTAGCTATAATCTTAGGGTAACATTTTCAAAAGTGCTTCGGGGTATGTCTATGCTGCAATATAAGCCCAGGGTTAATGGGACTCCAATCAGCAGACCCTGGGTTACAGAACCCAGGGCTTCAGTGTTTACAATGATTGTTACCCGGACACTAAGGTTTTTCTAACTCAGGCTTGAACCTGGGGCTCTGATGTTGACACTGCAGCACACAGACCCAAGTGAAATCAGCCATATACTAGACTCTCAAACACCCTTCTGAAATGTGGCTGGTCTAGCCCGACATTGGCATACTGTGAGAAAGCTTGACCGTCTACACTGCATGTTATAGGAAGTTTAAACAGCCCGCCAACACATCCTACCAAGCAATCATTTTGGTCCGTGCACCCCCAGCTACTGGAACCAGCAACATGGAGGCAGCACCTTTAGAAGAAGTTCTCTTGCTTGCACTTTCCCTTCTGTGTTGGGAAATGGGCAGAGCTTCTGAGAAATTATGGTGGATATTTCAGTGGCATCTTCTGACCCACCAAAGGCACCTGATAGAGCTTATGATGGAGCAGGAAGAGGCGGCAGCAGAGTACCCAAGCATGGCAGACTCCAACTGGCTGATGGAGCTCATGACACTCGGTAGTCACTCATGCCCCCTACGTAGACCGACGCTTCTGGTACAGGGCCACAAGTGCAGGCTATGGGGATCACGTTGTCATGGTGACCTAGGATGACCAGCTGTGGTCCAGCACTTTCACATGAAGAAAACTACATTTCTGGAGCTTTCTGAACAGCTTGCCCCCAATCCTCTAGTGTAAACACATGCATGAGGCAACTCATGCCAATCCAAAAGCAGGCTGCTATAACCGTCCGGAAGCTGGCTACCCCAGACTGCTACAGGCCCATTGCCAACCAGTTTAAGGCTGGGAAGTCGACTGTGGGTAAAGTGGTGGAGGAGGTTTCTGTGGCAATCAGGCATGTGGTTTAAAAAATATTCCTGAAGTAACTGCATTTGAGAGAATGGGATTTCCACCCTGCACTGGGGCCATTGATGGAACTCATGTGCCCCTAGTTTGCCCTCCTCAAGGAGCATGAGCACAAACCACAAAGGGCACTACACCATTGCTATACAGGCCCTCATGGACCGCAGAGGTCCATTTATGAATGTGAACATGGGCTGCACTGGGAAAGTTCATGATGTCAGGGTTTTGTGATGAGTGGGAGTCTACATTCATGGACAGGCTAGAACACTATTCCCATCAAATGACATTATCAATAGAATTACTGACCCCACCATTTTGGGGAGCCCCGCACAGCTCTTTTTGCCTTGGCTTATGAAACCGTACCCTGATTTAGAAGGCCCTAGAAAAATACTGCTTAATTACACTCTCAGCAGGTGCAGAATGGTTGTTGAATGTGCTTTTGGTAGACTGAAATCCTTGTTGATGTCTACAGACCCATTTGGATGCGCAAGTCCCCAATGCTGTTCGCATTACTGTAGTTTGCTGTGCTCTTCACAATCTTTGTGAAGCCAGAGGTGAGCCATTTCCTTCTGAATGGACTTATGACAGAGAAGGGCCACTGAACCAGTCTACTCAGGCAGAAAGTAGATCGCTTTCTACTTTCTGCCTGACCTAGATGCACCCAGGCAACAGAAGTCAGGGAGGCTTTGTGCTCCCACATTATGGACTTTATGAATGTCCTTTTGGAGGAGTGGGGACAGGGCTTATTGATTAGGGTGGGGGTCAGTGCTTAGGGAGAGTAGGGACTTGATTGCCATGCAATGTACTTATGAATGACATGACCACTTATGAAATGGTGGGGCATGATTCAGGGTATAGATTCATATAATATCCTGAGAAAATTCAGCACCACTGTGCAATGCAGAATTTGCACAGAATGAATGTTCTGTGCAGGATTTCCTTTTTCCCCTTGCAGAAATGGGCTGCAAAGCAGCTGGACTCGGCCAAGTCTAGCTCCCCAGTTTGCAAATAGAAGACTTGGGGCGGGGAGGAGGAGAGAGAGAGAACTGGAGGGCTCCAGACAGCTGCAGTTCCCAGCACACCCCGAACGAAGGAGACGGCGTGCAGGAAACTTCATACAAACCCGGGACCCAGCATAAGGCTGTTTCTTCCTCTGGATCCCTGGGCTCTGGAGGAGAGGGTGTCTGGCCCCCGGGTTGGGCGCTGTGGGGGAGGGGGCAGAGAAACAGGAAGTGGATTGTGGTAGGGCTTTCTTTAACACTCTACTTTTGGGGGGGAGGAAATGTTGGTGTCTGTGTATTGTTAGACATTGTTGCTAACAAGTATGTTGAAATAAATTACTAAAATAAACTGGTGTGATTATATAGTGTTATTTTAACAAATAAAATATGCCAAATTTTAAACTATTGTACACAGAACTTCCCCAGGAGTAATACAGGTCTGTCTCATCTTACGCTGGGGTTACATTCCGCAGTCAGCGCCTAAAGCGAAAATCGCGTATAGTCAAAATTACATTGAGTGTAATGGCGGGCGGAATTGCCTGCACTACAGAAATAGTATTTAAATTGTTATTTTTCTCTTTTTTTGTTTGTTTGTTTTTGCCGACCGCATAAAGCTGAAATCGCGCATGTTAAATGCGCCTAAGATGCGACAGACCTGTATAAAGAAATGACTGAAGTGAGGATTGTATAAAGGAATGGCGTTTGCTTACTAATTCATAATTGTCCTTGATCATGTGTTTACCTTTGTTATTTTAAAAACACATTGTACAATATGACAGTGATAGAAATAAACTCTCCTAATGACACAGAAAGCTTTATTTATAAACATATTTTGGAAAACAACAACATCCACCCATTGCCAGGCAGGCCAGCAGACACTGCTACACCAACACCCTAGTAACAACAGAATCAAACGGGAGGAAAAAAGTGCATAAAAAACTGCAAATAATGAAACTATGTACAAAACAGAACCCCCCTACCCCTGGCCCCCAGGTTTCCTTTCCCTTCTTGCCGCACATGAGTGGGGTGGAGGCATTCACAGGAAGGAGGTCAATATGGAGGACCGCATTGGTCTAAGTTGCCTGGCCCAGCCACTATTGGGGCCTGACTGCATAGGCTACACAGTCATGAAGTTTTCCAAACTGTTTCTGGACTAAATCCCAGGATACTGCTCAGGGGTGAGGCTATAATGTGGGTGATGCTGCAGGAGTCAGTACTCTTTCAGGCATTATTGACATCAGCAACTCAAACTGTTCTCTCTGCTGACCTCTGTCGTCCTCCTTTAGCCACTGCTCCTGTTCCAGGAACAGTGAAACAAGTGCCTGCTCCTGCACTGAAACCCTGTTCTCATGCTGTGCAGCCTGCCTCAGTCTTTCCTCTTGACTCTCGCCATGCCTTGCCTTTAGCCATAAGTCCCTCTGTTTTTGGTACTGGACCTGCTTGTGGACCCTATCCAGAATTTCAATCATAAGTTCATCACAGAAATGCTTCCTCTTGGAACGGTCCTTGACAGTATGCTGAGCCAGGCTTGTATTACACAGTGGGCGAGCTGTTGCGGTTCTGCAGTTACTAGAGGTCGAGGGGCCTGGAATAGGACAAGACACAGAGTTATTGTCTCAAACAGCTCACTGCAGGAGCACAGAAAAAATTCTTGTGGAATTCCAAGGACAAAGGGTTACATTTCCAAACTGAACTTCAATATACTGTGAGAGGGATGCTTCCGACCACAGATGCTCCCTGAACACAGCCTGGTTAATCACAGTGACAGTAATACTGAGACACTGGTAAGTTAAAAATTCAAAGCTGTTTTTTGTTTTCTAAAAATTGCATAATTACTTGCGGGGGAGGGGAGGTCTGTCAGTTGCCTTGCTACAAAGGCTTTTTCTATCATTTCAGGCCTTCCACATTTTGGAGGACATAACCGTTCCTGTGGTGCCTGACTGGCAAAAGGAGATGATATTCAAAGCTGCCGGTGGGAAACCTGCAATGTATGCAGCGAAGGTATTCGAACATATAACGGCTGAACAGCACATCTGTGAGTGGAATGGCCTGGTGAGCTACCAAGGTGGGCCTAAAAAATACACACCTCACCAAAAAGTGATTACCTATCTGGAGTTCTGGCTTCAGGAAAAGTCTGCATCTATCAGCACCTAAGATTGGGTCAGAATTCATGAGGGAATCAACAGGATGCTGCATAAGTTCCACGTGTCTTAGCCAGTTATAATTACATGCAACACACAGAACTCCACAACCATTACCCCAACCCCCCTGGCATATTTCTGGATGCATTTTCAAACCCATTCAAATTTGAGACAAATGATTGTGTCACCTATGTACTGCTTGGACTACCTTTACCTGAAATGGACTAGATTTGTGAATGGAACACACTTCCACCACCACCACTCTTTCCAGAAGGCTTGTTACACCACTGGATGGTTACAGAGTGGCATACTTACAGGTATGGCAGTAAGGTTATTATTTTTAAGAAACAGAAATGCCCTGGCAAAAATCTGTGCCTTTCTAGTAAAATAAATACTTTCAAGGCGTTTTTATTGTTTGTATTTCCTGGTGACCAATTTGAATTCCACATGGGGGGGAGGGGAAAAAAAGAGGGAGGGGGAGAGAGAACAGGTGCACAACTGGTGTACAATCTGCCATTAGCACGTACATGCTGTTAACCAGGGCTTTTAATAACTTCTGCAGTGCTTCACAGAACTGAAACCCATCCCATTCCTATATTAAACATTAGATGGAGCCAGAAACTTACCAGGCTCCAAGGCAGCTTCTGTCCAGTCTGTCGTCTGCAGGCTCTGCGGCCGGGTTGTTCCCCGGGTGGGCATCAAACAGCTCCTCCAAGTACAGCAGGATGTGCTGCTCCTGCATCAAAGCCTCTTCTGGGACTCATTTCAGCAACAGAGTAACTTTGCGGGCCTCTCTCTGCACCTGCCGCTGGTTCCCATCAGGCCCCATGCTGGATTCTGGGGCCAGCAGGGCACCATCCCAGCTGACTAGTTCATCATGCACCACCACTGGCTCTGTGCTTGTCAAACTCCTCAGAAAATAGGCACAAGGTTGGCGAGTTGCCAGAGGTGTGTTTCTGGTCCCTGGCTTTCCTGTACAGTCTAGAGATGCTTAACCACTCCCTGTACTGGTCACCAGCCCAGTATATTTGGATACTGGTGTCAGGTGTCATCTATGCTTTGGGGAAGGAGAATCCAGTAACATGGTGGCACCCCATCCCCTCACAGTGATAATATTAAATTTTTGCAGTGTAAATAGAACACTGTTTTAATCATGTTCCTTATACAAAATCCCTCATATGCCAGTCCATACTGTGAGAATTAACACCAGCTCTCAACATCCGAAATAGATACATTGTTGACATGAAGTTAGATTCTTGTCTAAGGGACAACAGTATGCAAAATCCTCTTACTGAAAGCCCAGATTTGTAATCTGGGTCAGGCACAGAGACACCGCATGATAGGTGGAAGGTGGAATCCAGAGAAAATAATGTTACTCTCTGAAAATTATCAAATATATAAGTAAATTGCTCATGCTGGTCTCTACAACAAGCTCTGAGATACTGCCCCTTTTGGTGTGTCACTTGAAATGGGAGCAAGCAAAAACTGAGTTTTGAGGACAAACTATGGAGCAACCAAGTAAGATGATCTGAGATTGTAGGAGCCTTTGGCTAGGTAAAGCTATCCTCTGAACTGAACCCTAGTACTGATACAGTCACTAACAGGAAAAAGATATCAGTTTGATACATTGTTTCCCCAAAACAAGATATCTGGAGGCTGTAATGTGTTAACTCTGAAAAGTCACCTACATATTGAACCATAAATCTCTTCATGCACACATGCACAGGGGACAGAACAGCCGAGACATATTATCTTGATAGCTGCACAGAATAAATACTTGTGAGAACCGTTTATGTCCAGCATGGCTATATAGCTATTCAGTTTTCAAAATAGTCAAGTTTGAGAAATATAGTGTATTTCTGAAACAAAAATATCCTCTCAGATAGCAGTACCAACAATACTGATGGGTTAGGATCTGCTTTCTGACACTGCACTGTTCTCCTAATAGCTGAAAGTCAGAGACAATGAAAACAAGCCACATAAAGTTGGAGTCCCTATATAAACAAGCTCAGAAACCCTAATTAAAAGAGTGGAACACTAAAAACAAGGAGGTCATTCTGTCACAAGGGAGTCCATCCAATGGAAAGAAATCCCAGAGACAGCAAGCCGCCTTCCTCACAGTGCTCATAAGAGAGAGAGAAAAAAAACAAAAAAAACCCACATCTTTCTAAAGAACTACCATTAACGGATGGAGGAAAAAAGTCTCCCCACATTTCCATCAAAAAGCTAGTGTTTTCTCCAGCTGTCAGAGGTAAGATTTCAACAAACCATATTCATATTCACTGTACTGAGATGAGAGACATTACAAAGCCAGGTATTTTCCTTGTCCATTTGCTGGTAAGCAACATTTACCAATTGTCTTAAGCAACATACAGGATATTGGTGTATATAATGCCTTTAAAAAAAGTCTCCCCCTACGATCAAGCCCAGTGGTTCTTAACATTTTCCTTTCTGAGCCCCACCCCCCAACATGCTATAAAAACTCCACAGCCCAGCTATGCTACAACTGGTTTTCTGCATATAAAAGCCAGAGCAGGCGTTAGGAGGTAGTAAACAGGGCAACTGCCTGGTGCCCCACACCACAAGGGCACTGTGAAGCTACATTGTGCTTCACAATGTAGGGCCCAGGACTTCAGACCCATGCGATGGGGCTTCAGCTTTTTGCCCTGGGCCACAGCGAGTCTAATGCTGGCCCTGCTTGGCGTGTGCCCCCCCCCCCGAAAAAACCTGCTTGCGGCCCAAGACCCTGGTTCAGAAGCACTGATCTATCCAATCTACAGATGTTACAGATTTGCCTAATGCTTAATCCAAAGGATTCTTTGGCAGTTGAGACAGAGAACCAACCAGCATTGAAGGAGCACAGGCAGAGGAATATTGTTAGAGATTTTTCTGTAGTTACTAAAATAATGAAACACTGATTAGAACCCAGGTCTCTTGGGTTCCAGTTCAGTGCCTATCTCTGGATGATGCACATTTAAACTTCTCCACCTATGTGTTTCTGTATCTAGACCTCAACCTTGAACTCTTGCTGATCTGCAACAGAACTATATCAAACTGGGCTAAATTGCTATCTGGAAGTACACACAATCCTGCCTTAGCGTTTGCTGCTAATGTATTCTGCTCTGTATAGATTCTAATTAAAGGACACGAACAAAGGACTTAAATGTAAAATGTTCTCAGGCAGTTAAGCGTATTGATTTCCAAAATCAACTCTGTTGGACTCAGTCTGAAAACTTATCTACCCCTTATAGCATCTCTCTTTGGAGATGACCAATCATATTCAGGTCTCAAAGAGATATGGAAGTCTGGATTTCCATTAAAAAATATATGAATGGGATCAGGGAACTATACAGATTTTCCTCTGCACTTGGTAAAACACAGTATGTTAGATTAAAGTGTTGGTAGTGTTGTCTGCCACAATTTACAGGTTATTAAGGTTTTATTTAAGATCACACACGTTTTCCTGGCTCAAGGCAGGGGCTAGGTGGTGACTATTGACATGGGGAGCAGTACAAAAATAGGTAACAACCAATATCACTGCTATACTGAGACACTGCACCAGGTGAATACAGAGGAAGGGATTGGATGTTAGGGCTGGATCTATATTGACTCATTCTGAAAAGGTGCAGTTTTACCTTATGCCCACACTAATGCTCTTCTGAACTTTCAGTTGCAATGCCCTCTGGTTACCTAATTCCAGTTACTGGCACAGCTCCCAGAAGCAATGGATTCTGGAACACTTCAAAAGGCTACTGGTGCACTGTGGGAGTAGTTGACCCATCTGGACCATTTCAGTTTGAACCATTTTAATGACATTCATATTGGCACTAAACCAGTGCTAGCTGAAACAGTTCAGACCAAACCGGTAGTTAGACACACTGAAAGCAAGCCTAATCCAAAAGGTATATGGCAGGAATTCAGAAAGTTTAATATCCATTATGTGTTACATGTATGCTATGAGGAACCACGTTACTCTAGCCTGTGTACGAGCAGCTACACTGCAAGCCCTTACCCAAGTTATGGTGCGCTCCCCCATGTGCATCATCAGGACTTTCTGGAGATACGTCCCATAGTTCTTTGTGCTGCAGTAAACTGCGCAACCGATTCTTTCCCAGTGAACTGTGGGAGAATTTGTCTGTCCTCCTTGGCACACTGGAGGAAACTGAGAGAAGACAATGGAGGACTATCAGCACTCTAAATGATTTAGTCTGCATTCTCACAGCACAGGAGGAGTACTACTAGCTCAAGTGAAACCAGAATCCACGCCCTACTCCCTATGTCCCCTGCCATGCTAGCTGGCCTGGGCTGAAAGCACGACTAAACTCAGGTGAGATGTTTGTGTGCGTGGATGGGGGAGTTGGGACAACACACAAGAAAGAGCCTGGCTTAACTCTACTCATTTAGCCCAGACTCTTACCTTGGTTTTAGCCCAAGCCTCTCTTCCATGCATAAAAAGCCTTTTACGGTATATGGATTTGTCAGGCTTGCTTACCCAGCTGGGGGTATAAGTTAGAACTCCCAATTCACTGTAAGATAGGGTCGGGGGAAGGGGCTAGAACCTATCCCCCATGTGAAGGCAGCTGTAAACCCAGGTGGTTGTCCTCTAATGGCTTTGTAGGGGTCATATTTTCCTGCCTTTGTACCTGCTCCCTTTCTCTGCACTGGAACTCATCTATTAGTTTATATACTACATCTGGCAAGTTTATAAACACATTACACCCGGTCTTCTGCATTTCTACACAGCTTATTTGAACAGTTAGTGTAGTAAACCCCGTAATTTGAGATACACACCAAACATCACACCTCTAAAAGAGCATCTCCAAGAGTCTGGCAGAGGAGGGGATTATATGGAGGGAAAGTCAGTGTACAGAGAATAAAAAAAAACACACTACAAAAAATACCAACGACAAATCTAGAAACTTACTATCAACCTGCCACTACTACAAAGAGTTTGACTAGTTGCTCAACACTACCCAAAGCATGGAACAGCCCCCTGTTGTGCCTGATGGGGTTTTAAGAGCAAATGCACTTATGGACAGAGACTGGCAGAGACAGAAGAGATCCCGGCAGTAGAAGGCCTGGAAGAAATCAAACATACCCCAGGGCCAGCAGGCCCTATGGGCAGATGGACTGGAGGACATCCTCAGACCAGAGTCCATAGACCTGCTCGGGGACAGGGAATGGAACAGAGCCACAGCCACTGACAGGTAAGAGGCTGCTGCCATCTTTGTTATTCCTAGTGAGAAACTGCAACGTAAGTGATAGGATTTTGCTGGTTTATGGCCAATGCAATTATTATGAAGAATATTATATACTGTGGGGTGACCTTTAGGCCACTTGAGTGCAGAAGCCACACCATTTCCCCAGCCACCTTTTTCCCCCCTTCCTCCCCATCACATGCAATTTAAGATGGATTCCAATCAAGGAGAAAAGAAGTAAATATGCAACTAGTTATTTATTCTATCTGAGATGTAACTGAATACTGCTAACCGATTTATTCACAACTGAGATTACAAAATGAGCAATGCCTGCAGACACAGGGATGCATGTAGCACAAGCACATATGCATAGCTATGTATACACACACACTGCACTCTTCTCATACTGGCACGGTATTAAAGCATTGTCCAAGACAGCCAGGATTTTAAGTCCTACTGTATGATCTGTGGCTATACTAAGAAAGCAGGGTGGATAAAAATAATGATTAAAAAAAAAAAGGGGGGGGGGGTATTTAAATCAAATTTTTTGATAAAATGCTTTTTCAGGAAAAAGCCTATCTAAAGAAAGATGCATTATAGCTCAAAGATATCTCATCATGGAATAGGGATTATAAATTCTAATTCTATAGTACGAGACAATATATTCATGTAATGTTTAAGAAAAGTTTTGTAAATGAGTTCCAATAGTTCATGGACTACAGACCCAATCTTATGGGGTTCCAGGGGCTTCTGTACAGATTATTTAGGTTAATCTTTCTATCTACCCAATGGGACTCAGTGCTCAGTCTAGAAGATACCATCAGAGATGCTTAGTTTTGCAGTTCTCAAACTGTGGATTTGTGTCTCCAGAGATAACATGCTTGTTAACAGCAAAAAATATTAACAAACATACATACATACAGAGGTGAGATAACAGATCTCAACCCTATTGTCCCTCTGCAAATTTGTGTATGCAGACTCAATCCCTTACCTCTCTCTAAAAGTGCAAAGTTTCAAAATGTTCAATGAATAGAACAGGGGTCAGCAATCTGCAGCACGCAAGCTGATTTTCAGTGGCACTCTGCTGCCGGCCTGGGGTTCCGTCCGCCAGCCCCGCTCAGCCCACTGCCGGCCTGGATGTACAGAACTCCGGGCCGGCAGTGGGCTGAGCGGGGTCAGCGGCCGTAACCCCAGACCGGCAGCAGACTGAGCGGCTCAGCCCACTTCCGGCTTGGGTCCCGGCCACTGGCCCCACTCAGCCCACTGCCAGTCTGGGGTTCCATCTGCCGGCCCCTGTAAATGTCAAATGTATCAATGGCACGCGAAACCTTAAATTACAGTGAATAAATCTTCATTTATTTTTTTACTTGGCACACCACTTCTGAAAGGTTGCCGACCCCTGGAATAGAAAATTGATGGGGGCAGAATAGATCTGGACAAGGAGAAGTAGTTTGGAGATAAATGTGAGAAGGGAGGGACAGGCAGTAGAAACAAAAGTGAAACTGTTTGAGCAGCATATTCCAGAAGTCTTGAGGTCTTTCTGAGCGTAGCCTTCATTGATTTGAGATCTACCATACCATTCTCTCACTAGAAGGGAAAACCTATAATGGCAGTAGGCTGTAAAAAAGACCCAGTTGGGGAATAAGAACCATTCAAGAAATATATGTTTCCTGATGATGTTTTAAAGAAAGTCACACCAGTGAACTGGTGGAAGTCACTTAAGCACTTGGATTCAGAGACTGTTGAAGTGATAATCTCACTTTTAACAGCAGTAGCTTTTTCTGACGGTAGAGAAAGAATATTTTCTTCCTTTGGACTAATTCATTCCAAATTGAGAAATCGTTTGGGACCTGAAAAAGCAGGAAAGCTTGTTTTTCTTTTCCAGATTATGAACAAACTGGAAAATGAAGGTGAAGACGACGGAGTTAGCTGCAGAAGCCAAAATTTTAAGTTTCTCATGTTGACCTGGCTGACAGTCAATTTAATTTTTGTTTTAATATATTTCATTTAACTATTTTAGTTAAACAATTTTAACAAAAACAAACCTTGAATGTTTAACTAAATTCAAAAATTCATTTGCTTGTTTTGTTAAAATATTATGTTTGCTGTTGAAGAAAAAAATCCAGAATACATAACGTTGTTGTTTTAGTTAAATAAAACAATTTAAATGTCTGTCTGGTGATGTTCTCCTCCTAATACAGCATGACAAGAAAATCCTCCAAATATTAATTATTAACCTGTTGAATTGGAGATAGTTCACCTCCCAATGACTTCATAAATAGCTGCTTCAATTACCTTTGGTAAATGAAATAACCAAACAATCATTCGTTTTCTGATACAGTTGTAAAACTAATCTGAAAAGTTTTCAAAATAAATCACTTTAAAAATGTATAGTGTGTACCTTCTAAAAATGAAACCTACATCTATCTCTGAGTTGTGAAGAATATGTATTAAGGTTATAACAACCAACAAGAATGCACTATTATGTAGAAATCCATGATTAAATCGAGTCTTCCTGACTAGTGATTTAAATCATGATTTAAATCAAATCCACCCTGAGTGAAAGTCTCTTGCCGATGTACAGGGGCTGTGAAAAGGCTATTCATCCTATTTCAGCATGCTTTTTGTGTTCACTGAGATTTTGGTCCACCCCCAGAAGAATATGCTTGTGAACTTTTCATACAGGAAAACCTCAAGACAGTCCAGGATATGCCTATGAAGGACAAACCCTCTCCGCCCCACAGCTTACAAGTCCTCTCTAGTCATCACTCACTGATCAGTCACCAGGCAAGGAAATACCTCTTTGACATAGACAGATGGTCTTCTACCACAGGCCTGGAAAAGTTCCCTCTTCCAATCCTGAATCTCCAGCAGATTAACATCTTCTAATGACACCACTACCTGAAATAGTGTTAAGACCAACACTGGTAAAAGGTCCCTGGTTTATGGGCACCAAACCCACCCCCATCCAGATCAAAAAATGTATTTTATTTAAAAAAAATTCCAAGATTTTCCATTGTATTGGTGGGCTGGTGACCTGAGCTGCAGCTGCTTATCAACAGGCAAATATGGAGAAAGGAGATAAATGTGGGTATGGAGAAGATAAAATTTTGTGGCCTTCCTGTGACACGATGTTAAGAGATATTTTTATTTCCCTAGACCCCCCCGACCCCCCCCCCAAAAAAAGCCCCTTTATTGCCTTTGCAAGGCTGTCCACATCTGCTGCACCACGCAGCCCTCCAACGGCTTTTGGGATGAGGGCCCTGAACTAGCAGGGGAAAAGAAAAAATGTTCCAAAGATGACCAGCTGCAGGATATGCAAAATGACTTTAGCCACAGGTCACACCAGCAGTGAGAATTCCAGAGGCAGTTGTTGGAACAGGACAGGGAGATGAAGGAGCATGACTGGCAGCAGCAGAAGGAAATGTTCAAGCAGCTGTTTGCCTGATGACCAGTACCTTCGCCAGTGGACTCTCCTCCATGCTAACATACCTGGCAGTCAATGCACCACTTGACAATTCTGGAGTGGGGTTGGCAATGTGGCAGTCAAACTCCAAGAACAGAAGTGAATATGTATTCTGTTCATCCTACCGCCGTGCAACTACAGGAGAAGTAGTACAAGAACACTGGTGATGTGCAATTCTATCAACAGTGACATCACACTGATTTACTTTGTTTTCACTGTACATTTCACTCTTAACATTTTCACTCTGGACAGTAGCAGCTGGATTGGCTGCATTTGGTTTTACTAAAGTATTTGATTGAACAATCCACAGGTGAGTGTGTTTGGGAAATAAGAGGCAGAAAGCTTAAATCAAAAGCTTTTAATTCTCAGAACAGCAGCAAACATGTCTAAGTCTACACCCTACAACACTCCACAGCCTCACATTTTCCCCACACAAAGCAGGATGTGGGCACACAAGCCATCCCTTACTTCCCTTGTTCTCCCAGCCCCAGTGATCAAAGGCGCACTCTTAGGTTCTGGTGTACAGGCAGCCAATCTTCAACCCATTCCTGGAGAACGCTCTCCCCATTATGCTTGCATATGTTGTGGAGTGCACAGCAGTCCCAATAACACAACTGTCATTGGGCATACTGCATCCAAACAGGTTTGCAAGCAGTGCCAACTTACCATCAGTTGTCCAAATGTACATTCTACCACCATCCTGCAACTGCTTAGTATGCAAATTCTTCTGAGTGCACTCTTATATCAGGGTACAACTTCACGTGCACCTTGTGGGGGGGGGGAAGGAGATGGTCACAGTTGACAAAACTGGTTAGCAACCAACCTGTAGCAGTCTGAGGTAAGAGCTTACTTCTGGACTCCCTCATCTGCATATCCTGACACTGGAGGGTTGGGTCTGCAGGACAGTGTATACCCACTCTGTACTTGTGCTCCTGATCTATCATCAGGTCAACATAAGAGAATCTACAGCTATTACAACCTGCATCAGCTGTCTCAATTCTGCTGTGTCCGCACCAAGGCCTGCTGCCACCTTCTGATGGCCACTAGCTGCTTCCAAAATGCTCTCTACCAAGTCTCATGCCCTTTATCTGCCTCCAGTTGTGAAAACAGGTGTTGGATTAACAGTGACAACTGCTGGAATAGGTCATCATCCTGATCTGGATCAATGCCTTGACAGTGGATAGAACAGAGGTGAAGATGGAAATGAGGAGTGTGCAATGCCAGAAGTGTTTAAATTCGCTGTGTTGGTGAGCAAAGAACTCTTCCACACAGGGACATGGGAGGGACAGATAATTTCTTCCAAAACACACCACAAAACAATTCATGGAGTGGTACTGCACTATGAACCATGGGCTATGCCCTTGGAAATTCTAGCATGTAACCAGGATGCATGCACCTACCAGATATGCCTCAAGTGTGGCTTAGCAATGTGGATGCTTGCAGGAAGGTTTAACTAACCCAGGTAATCTCCGTGAAGACTACAAAAGCTGCCTCAGTACGGAAAAGAGGTTGATGAGCTGGTGGCAAAATAAAAAGCAGCATGCCAAAGAAGACTACAGGCACCAACAATTAGTAAGTGTCAGAACACCAAAGCGCCAAAAAGAAAAATCAAGTGTCACCAAGTGCCAAAGTACTGACAAAAGTCAAGCACTGAAGAATTGCACCAAACATCAGAAGCCAAGATATAAGAACTTCAATAAAGTTCCAGACTTGACTGAAAGACAAAGTTGGTATTGAGAAAGGATACCTCACGCAATTACTGGGATCCAGAGAAGAGCTACAACTGCTGACGTGGTACACAGCTCCTCTGCAGTTAAGGAGGAACTGATTGGATTTTCAGGGCAGCAAGTATATACAGGTTTGTCGCATCTTACACGCATTTAACATGCACGATTTCAGCTTTACACGGTCAGCAAAAACAAAAAAAGAGAAAAACAATTTTAATACTGTACCTGTAGTGCGGGTGATTCCGCCCGCCATTACACTCAATGTAATTTTGACTATACGCAATTTTCGCTTTACGCGCTGACTGAGGAACCTAACCCCAGCGTAAGATGCGACAGACCTGTACAGCAGAGGGAGTCACATGAAACAACTAGTGGGGACCTGACTCTCATTCTTCTTTGCTACCACAGCCCTCACAGGTTAAGAGTTTGGGGAGATTCTACCAGCTCTCCACTCAAGAGTTAAAACACAGGAGTATCATGCACAGATCATATATTTAGAGAAAGTTAAATTTTAACCCACTATATCAGGAGTCAGACTGATCCAATTCATGGCAGTTTGAAGAACTGGCATTTCTCTCTGATGGCTGATGTTCTGGGCTCTAGAATCTACACTTTCATTTTGTAAGTGTTTAGCCCTTATAGTTCCAAAGATATAGCTTTTCCCTATTAATATCTACCTGCCCCTACAGACATGAAACAGCTCGGAGAAGTGTGAACTGCCTCACTCATTTCAATAGGTTAACTAAGGTACAATATAATGAAAATTTTAAATGTAAGCATTGTTAGATATTACACTGCTGATTACAACATACAAGGAAGGAGAGGGGAGATCATAATACAAATATCTACTCTGAATGGTGTCTCATGGGTGGAACTGGGACAGTATCAATCCTTTTCTCTCTATCTGATTTGACCTCTTCAGATAATGCCACCCCCATCCCCAACCGACTCAGAGAGACGCTTTGATCCAGGTGGCTAAGTCTGAAGATTATAACCAAACAGAAAGGCAACTTTTTCTTACAAAAAAAAGCCACAGTTTGGAGTCATTACAATGCATTATGACAATGTCACATCAAGAGGCTGACCTACCCTGAACATGCATGAAAGAAACAGCTACAAACCTAGATGGGTCAATCTCAACTGAAGCTCATGACAATGCTATTAAAATTATAGTTGGGCTCTAATCACTGTAGTTTCTTATCTCTGAAGTAATAATGGTGTCATCCTTCAAATTGCTACAGCCTCTTTTCAATAACAAAAATATTTTCATCAATATGCTAGCACAGACCCAGAGCATGAACTAAATGACAGTTATGACAAAAAAAATCTAAATTTAAAAATTATATGTATATGCATATTATCTCATAGGTTAGCTAAAAAACAAAAAGAAAATGAGTGGAACACAAATTTAAACACACACTAAAAGCCATAATAGTCCATTTACAGGAGCATTCAGCATGTATGTTCCAACCAATCTTTTAAAAAAAGTCTCTAATGAGCAGACTCATCTGATGAATATATCATCATATGACAGATGCCAGAAGTCTACTGTCAACCCATAGTATCTGTAATTTCACAGAATGATGAATTCTAGGATATATACATTTAATGTTTTCATTAGTTACAGTCAAGAAGCATTAGTAAAAAGTCTGTTATATAAATCTGAGGAGAAAGGTCCAAAAAATCACAGTTTATGAACTGTAATGCATGATTACAAAAAACTCACATGCTGTTTACACTAAGGGACTGTAAATTCATCGACAAATCCTACTGTCCTGCTGCTGGCTACAACCAAGACAAATAAGTTAAAAAAGTCATTACATGCCATAAGACTGCAGTGAATTCAGCATCCTATTTTGAAATAATTCTAGTTATTTACATACTTCCAAATGTTACAAATATAATTGCATGAAAATTTCACAGATTGCATTTTAACAGTTTTCCTTTGAATTTATGTACACACACATCTAGACAAAGTGAAAGCTATAATAGCTAAAAACTAAAAATGATTTTACTCTTCTGCAACTGTACAAAGTTATTCTAATCAAGAATTTCAGTCCAAAGACTGTTAAGAACATGCATTTAGGGATGGGAGCTTACTTCAGAATTACTTCAATTCAGCTTGATCAGCCATTTCCCCTTATCTTACTGTAGCCATCAGCATAGAAAAAAAATCTTTCCGATACCATTTGTTTCTGTACTCTTAAAAGCATGATCTAAAGAGTCATTCCTTACTGGCGACTGGTAGGTATTTTTAGTAAAAGCCATGGACATGTCACAGGCCCATGAATTTTTGTTTACGGTACGTGACCTGTCTATGACTTTTACTAAAAATACCTGTGACTAAAACGTAGCATTAACTATACTATCTGAACTTGATAAGGAGTTAAAGAGCTGGATATCAGCAATATACTGATGGTACTACAGTGACTGCCTCATACCCTCAAACTCATATGTATGTTGATGAAGATAGAAAATAAAACCAATTAAAAAGGCTCCTACATCAGCTGTTCATCAAACTTCTCCATCCTTCAAAACAGTGATCTTAAATAATTTATTTGGGGTGTGTTTGGGATTTTTGTTTTTTAGACATGTAGGAGAAAACCCATGCATTTATTTAAAAACAAGAGAAACTGCTCCAGAGACAGTGTTGTTCTAGGGAAGTTACTTTTACTTTACAAAATAACTTAGATAAAATAGTTAAACCTACATATCTGTGTAGTAGACAATTAACTCTTCAATTTGTGCATTCTGACATCCCATGGTTTCTACCCAGAACCCACAAGTTTTGGGTTATGTTTTTTAATTCTACTTACTCTGTTCAGTCTAGTGATTTGAAAGTTCAAAAGAGAACCATTTTCTGCAAGAAGTGAACTAAAATGTATTTTAAATCAAATATATTTTAAAATGTTGCTAATACAAAACACATGAAATCCTAATGTAAGATGTTAAAACTTACATACTGTTTCAATACAGGCTAAAATAATTATAGGATACTAATACTAAAGTTTTCCTTTTAACTTAATCCTATTTAATTTTAAACCCACACTTCTAGGATGAACCAATTCTGTCTATGAAGTTATGTGGTCCAACCCAGAAGGGAAAAAAAAAAAAAAAAAAAACCCACCTTTGATCCACGTAGCCCTGTTAGTCTGTATTCACAAAAACAATGAGTCCGTTGGCACCTTAAAGACTAACAGATTTATTTGGGCATAAGCTTTCATGGGTCAAAAACCCACTTCTCCATGCACGTGAAGAAGTGGGTTTTTGACCAATGAAAGCTTATGCCCAAATAAATTTGTTAGTCTTTAAGGTGCCACTGGACTCCTCGTTGTTTTTGTGATCCACCACTGTGATCTATCAATATGGCAAGGCACATACATCAAGTCAGCCAAATTTTTCCTATCAATTTTGTTGGACAGTTGCCTACCAGCTTCTCCTCCCTAATGAAAAACCCACCCCTAAACTCTTCCTGTTCAAATCCCTAAATGTCTCTGCAGTGTAAAGGTAGCTATGGGAAGAGTGAAAGCAAAAGTTGCCAGGCAGAGCAAGTTATCAGCTAGGGTGACTTCTAGTACTATGGCAGATAGCAAATGAATTGTAGCCTAGGAAAAACTAAATTAAGGATGAATGCATATTACCAAGGAGACAACCTCAAAGTTTAAAAAAGTCAGTCTGAAATATAGTCAGTTTCCAAAGCCAGGTAAACAAAGCTTTAGTTCTCACACTTGTCTGAGTCCTCCTGCCCATTTTTGTAGTTACACATCACATGTTTCTATTTAATGTATTTACTCCAGGCTACTGCTGTGAAAGAGCCACAAACAGCAATTTGCCTACTACACTGCAAAACTCATTATACACAAAACAATGTCCAATACTGAAAGTAAACACCGAAAGGGAAAACGAGTCTGTAGCCTTCGTTATACTGATCTTCAGTACCACTAAAACATCACAGGTTTAAAAAGCGTTATTTGTAAAGTTGACGGTGTCCCATTAATTAGTCCTACCCGCTAATTCTCTCTGAAAAGAGAAAAACCCGCTGACGCAGTTAGGAGAAGTCTCCACGGAGAGAAACACTGACCCTGGCTTAGCGCATCCCCGGGGACCCGCCTGCAGGACTGTTCTTCCCCCAGCGCGCTAGGACAGGGATCGTTGCCGAGCCCGTAGCAGAGCCGCAGCTCCTACCCCGGGCCCGCTCCCCACACAACGCGCTGTTTTCCCAGCGGTGGAGGTGGCGGGTCACCGGGGAAAGGCCTCGTGCCGCGAGGAGCGGGCGATGCCGCCTTCCGGGGGGTGGGGCAGCGAGGCGGAGAAGGCACAGAGCGGCCGCCCCCTCAGCCCCAGCCCCATCGGCAGAGCAGGGCCCTCGGGGCTCCTGCTTGTCCCGGCGGCTCCGCTCGCCCCCGGCGGCCAGTGCCGGGGGAGGGGTGAGCCCCAGGCCGGGGCGAGCCAGCAGCATGGGGCGGACTCGGCCTGCCCGGTGCCGACCTCACCTTTGCGCAGCTCCCGCTCCCAGACGGTGACGATGAGCCCCGAGTGCTTGCGGTGGTGGATGAGCCAGAGGCTCAGCGTCTGCACGCTCTGCTGGGAGTTACTGAGCTCCGAGAGCTTCCGCTCCAGCGCCGCCTCCGAGAACGCCGACATCCCGCCCCGCCCGCCCCTCACACGCCGCCCGGCGGGGCCCGCGCCTGACAGACCCCCCGGCCCTGGCCCCACGCAACCAAAATGGCGGCGGTCCAGAGCCCGATTCTCTCCGCCCTGCCTCCTTACGTCACTACCGGGGCGGGTCTTGAGCGAGGGGTGGAGCCGAACTTCCCACATCCGGGTGAAAGACAAGGCCCCGCCCCTGCCCGAGAAGAGGAGGAGCCCAAGGGGCGGGGGCGGGGTCTGAGACACGTGCGCGCTGGGGCACAATGATCCCCGCGTTCATCCACCGCCTGCGACGCTGCAGCGTCACCCCCCAGGCCTGGGCATTAGCGGCCCTGCAACACACGGACTGTGGGGGCGGGGGGCGCGTTGGATACGAAACGTTGAGAAGCAAGTGAGATGGTTCAGGGACCACGGGGGTGTCTCTGAACATTTCGCTAGTTTGGCCCTGCCCCGTGGATTATTTACATTGTTCGCTTCATGCCTGGCCCTCCCTGGCAGTTGCCATCCCTCCAAGAGCCATTTTCTGCTGCCCTTGACACAGAACAAGCGCAGTACCTACCGCTGACCCTGAAAGTTAAAAACATCATGTCAGAGCCCACACCCCCACCATGAGACGAGTAGCCCCAAAGTCATGAGATTTTTTTGAAAATAAATTAGGGTTTTGGCTTGTTTTGGGGCTCTCTTCTGTTTTTTGAACTCTCCGCACCCACCCCACCACAGGTCTGCGACAATTAGTGTTGCCCCCTGTTCTCCCAAATGTATTGATTTTCACGTGATCTAGGCTCCCACTACAGGGGTGCTCCATGGCTGCCTGTTGGCATGGAGCCTCCAGCTTCTCATACCTTAAAATTCTAATTATTTAAGTCTGCACCTCAAGCCCCACAGCTGCCATTCCCTGGCCAAGAAGTTAATTACATAGCTTCTCACATAATTCTGCACCCCAAAATCCTGATCCCCTCATTCCTACATCAATTCTGCCCCCACTGCTGTAGCTCCTGGGAGCGGGGCAATTGATTCAATAGTGCAGCACCAGGGGGTCTTTCCCATCCATTCCCAGGTGGGGGAGGCAGGGACAGATGAAGCAGGGTCCTCTTCTCATCCATCCCAGGTTCTGATGAGGTCAACTGCAGGGACTCTTCACTCTCTCCTCATTTGCAGGCCTGGTGGTGTCAGGATGAAGACAGAAGGAGGAAGAAGCAGAGAGCAGACTGACGCATTATTCACAGAATGGGAGAAGGCTGCCCTGACCTATGGGATCTTTCTCCTCTTCCTTCCCCCCCACCTGTCCTGTGAAAGTAGTATCAGCTGCTCCCTCTCCCCCATCACCTAAAGTCCTCTTAGTTCCTGTCAGGGAAGGGGAGTGCTGTCTGCTTCCTACAGCAGCTCTGATTGACTGTTATAGACTCATAGAATGTCAGGGTTGGAAGGGACCTCAGGAGGTCATCTAGTCCAACCGCCTGCTCAAAGCAGGACCAATCCCTAGACAGTTTTTGCCCCAGATCCCTAAATGGCCCCCTCAAAGATTGAACTTACAACCCTGGGTTTAGCAGGCCAATGCTCAAACCACTGAGCTATCCCTCCCCCAAATTGGGCTCTACAGATGTGTGTTCAAGCAAGGGTCCACTGTACTTGTAATTCCCTGTTCTTCCTCAATTGCCTGCCTCCTGGAGAAGACTCACAAATCAGAGGGGGTTCCTTCCCCTCCCCCCCAAGCCTCTCATGCAGCGCACAGTCAACTTGTGGAACTCCTTACCTGAGGAGATTGTGAAGGCTAGGACTATAACAGGTTTAAAAGAGAACTGGATAAATTCATGGTGGTTAAGTCCATTAATGGCTATTAGCCAGGATGGGTAAGGAATGGTGTCCCTAGCCTCTGTTTGTCAGAGGGTGGAGATGGATGGCAGGAGCGAGATCACTTGATCATTGCCTGTTAGGTTCACTCCCTCTGGGGCACCTGGCATTGGCCACTGATCTGATATGAGGTAGACAGGATACTGGGCTAGATGGACCTTTGGTCTGACCCGGTACGGCCGTTCTTATGTTATGTTCTTATGTTATGTTAGGACTGAAATTCATGAGAGGTTTGGAGCTTCTCAGGTCATCCAGAGACTGGCTCCAGCCATATTTCGTTACTCATCATTGAGGTTAAGTTTCTGTCTTGAGGAAGTTTTAGTAAAAGTCAGGGACAGCTCTTGGGCAATAATCAAAAATTCATGGAAGCCCACAACCTGTCCTTGACTTTTACTAAAAAAAACCAGCAACAACAACAACCCACAACCGGGGAGGGGGAGGACTAACAGTTGGAGTGCTGCTGGGGGCTGACCTCTGGCAGCTACTCGAGCCCCACCGCTGCTTCTGCACAGGGCTGACGCAATCCTGGCCACTGCTCCAGCGGCCCTGGTGCTGACAGCTGCTCCAGACCTGCCGCTGCAGAAGAAGTCACGGAGGTCCCGGAAAGTCACAGAATCTGTGACCTCCGTGACAGAATCGTACCTGTACTCATGATTTCTTGTGTGAGGTGGCAGTGCTGCAGCCCCACCTTTTCTGAAAGGTGCTAGCTTGTGACTCTTGCTTGCATCAGAATAAGGAGCATTTACAAGGTATTGAGAAAAACAATTTTTGAGAACCCTAGCATGTTTTCCCCCCAAACATTTATTTTTAAACTCCCACAGATTTCCCCAACATTTTCACATATTTCTATCGCACCAGGGTTTGAATTATGAGTTAAAATTTTCTAAGTTGATGGAGATGCTACAGGAATCAAATTAAATAAGTTCTAGAACAGGATCATGTTTTTCACTTGGTTCTGGGGCAAGTTCCTGAATCTTTTCCAGTAGCTGGTGTGCAGTGATTAAAAAGTAAGGAACAGGGGGAGGAGCAAACGAAATGGATCACATGGGGCTGAAACAGTCTGAATTATAATTATATTTTAGGTTTTTAGCTCTTAACTGATCTGATATGAGGCAGAGCTCCTTGGATGAGTAGTTCCCAGCTGTTATTGTTTAAAGCAGTACTCCGCATTTTGAATGTGGCAATAGCCCTGTTTTTTTGCAGCACCCAGGGCTACGCTTTGATTTTTCTTGGCTGACTACAGCAGAGCGAAAATCTATATGATAGGTCTTCCTCACTTGCAGGTATTGCTCAAACTATGGGACAACATTGGGAATTCTTGGACTAGGAGAGATTTAATTAAGGCAACAAGCACAGCCAACATTTTCCCCATGTGACTTACCTAAGAGGGACAGCAGTGCTTAAATGTAATGGTTAGAACCCTTGGATAGGCAAGCAGCGCTTCATTGGATTGTAACTCTGATTCCATGACCTCTCCCTATCTCTACTTCAGAGTATCCTTTTCAACCATAGTCTTTCTAAAGAAACTCCAGATAAGGCTGTAACGGGTTCAGTCACAGAAACTGTCGCTAGATGTGCTAGGATATCACTGAGAGCAAACCCTCCTGCCAGAGAAGGCTTCCCTCCACTCCCATCTTGCTGAGTTAAACACTCCAGTCAGCTACAGCACAGATGAAGAGGTTGGGCCATGCCCCCCTGCAGTGCACAGAAACTAAGATTCACTTAACCCAGGGTTTTCTCAGTTAACAGGGACTTTCCCAGCACCCAGTATTCATTCAATCTGGGAGCTTGAACCCCAAATATATCTGTTTTACGCTGTATAAAACTTATACAGGGTAAACTCATAAATTGTCCACCCTCTATAACACTGATAGAGAGATATGCACAGCTGTTTGCTCACCCAGGTATGAATTACTTACTATGGGTTAATTAATAAGCAAAAGTGATTTTGTTACATATAAAAAGTAGGATTTAAGTGGTTCCAAGTAATAACAGACAGAACAAAGTAAGTAACCAAACAAAATAAAACAAAACATGCAGGTCTAAGCCTAATACATTAAGAAACTGATTACAGATAAAATCTCACCCTCAGAGATGTTCCAATAAGCTTCTTTCACAAACTGGACTCCTTCCTAGTGTGGGCCCAATTCTTTCCCCTGGTACAGTTCTTGTTAGCTCCAGCTCAGGTGGTAACTAGGGGATTTCTCATGACTGGAACCTCCTTTGTTCTGTTCCATCCCCTTATATAGCTTTGGCACAAGGTGGGAATCTTTTGTTTCTCTGAGTCCCCTCCTTCTAAATGGAAAAGCACCAGCTTTAAGATGGATTCCAGTACCAGGTGACATGGTCACATGTCCTGTGAGACCCCAAGCCTTCATTCTTCCTGGCCTGACTCATAGGAAGGCTTGCAAGTAAACAGAGCTATTTACAACCAATTGTCCTAGTTGATGGGAGCCATGAAGATTCCAAACCACCATTAATTACAATGGGACCTCAGAGTTATATTTCATATTTCTACTTTCAGATACAAGAATGATACATTTATACAAATTGGATGACCACATGCAGTAGATTATAAGCTTTGTAATGATACCTTACAAGAGACCTTTTGCATGAAGCATATTCCAGTTACATTATATTCACACTCATCAGCATATTTTCATAAAATCATATGGAGTGCAACATCAGAAAGGCTTTTCCCAGTTCCAGGTATGTCATCATTATAACTTCAGGTAATGTCTCTCTCAGAAATGTATTCATTTACTATTTCCTTAGATTTATACACACATCAATGCAAAAGAAGTGCCTATCCCTTGCTCTAGGCACTCCTGGGTAATTTTAAGTACACAACCTTAAAATAGACCAGAGGTTCTCAACCTGTGAGTCAGGACCCAAAGTGGGTCACAACCCTGTTTTAATGAGGTCACCAGGGGTGGCTTAGGCTTGCTGGGGCCAAAGCCCAAGCCCGAGGGATTCAGCCCTGGGCAGCAGGGCTCAGCAGGGCCGTCCTTAGGCATACGCAGCTGCGTAGGGCACCATGAAATTTGGGGCACCTACGTGCCGCATACACGGCAGCACCAGCCCCGGCAACCAGCCCTATCCCTCGGGTCGCCCCCCCTGCAAGGGGCAGGGCCGTCCCTAGAGGGGTGTGGGGCCCCGGACAACTCCCTCTGCCCTGCCTCTTACCCTTCCCGCTGCTCCGCCCCCATTCCACCTCTTCTCCCAGCGACCCCGCAGTCACCGGCAGCAGCGGGAAGCAGAGCAACCCGGCCCCAGCCCGCTCTACTCCGCCAGCTCCCAGCTGCGGCGCTCCGCTTCCCGCCGCCAGTGAGTGCGGGGAAAGCATCGTCCCCCGGCACTCACCGGCGGCAGGAAGCGGAGAGACGCGGCCCCAGCCCGCTCCGCTTCCCTTGCCCTGGCCCCAGCCATGTCGCTCAGGTTGGGGAAAGGAACGCCCCCGGCTCTCACCGGCGGTGGGAAGCGGAGCGCCGCAGCTGGGAGCTGGTGGAGTACAGCGGGCTGGGGCCGGGCTGCTCTGCTTCCTGCCGCTGCCGGTGAGTGAGGGATTCCTTCCCGCAAGCCCCCTTCCCCTGAGAGACACAGCTGGGGCCGGGGCGAGGGAAACGGAGCGGGCTGCTCCTGGACCCCCACTAATCCCCCGGCCCACTCTGGGCCTGTGGGGCCCCCAAAAGTGGCCCCCCACAGCTCCTGCCTCCCAGACCCTGGGGAGGGGGGGGCCTGGGTCCCCACATGCCCCCCCCCCCCCCGCACGGGGGCTGCATAGGGCATCCAAATGGCTAGATGGCCCTGGGGCTCAGGTTACAGGCCCCCTGTCCGGGGCTGAAGCCCTTGGGCTTTGGCTTTGTCCCCCCCACCACACACACACCCGGGATGGCAGGGCTTGGGCAGGCTCAGGCTGCGGTTCCCCCTCCTGGGATCCTATAGTAATTTTTGTTGTCAGAAGGGGGTTGCGGTGCAATGAAGTTTGAGAACCCCTGAAATAAACTATACTCAGAACTAGCCTTCAGTCATGAATACGCAAACAGCAATAACCTTGCAGCAAAAAACATATTTAAGATTTTTGAAAACTCTCACAACATATCCCCCTTCACTCTCTCCGTGCTAAATACCATGGATCGCTAGTGGGATGTGGGCACTTGCAAAGGGGATTGGCAGAGAACACACTCCTGGGTATCCTTCCCTGGGAAATATTTCTAAAATACCTGTTTCTTGGGACAATCTGGTCCATTCCCAAGACAAAATGTTAGCTCTTCAAAAATATTTCTGCGAACCCCAGGAATAAGTAACCTTGAGCAAGGATGAGTTAGCAGGATTCAGAAATGGGAGGGCTAGCTTCACAAAAGCCAGGGAAATCATCCCAACCCTTCTATTTTGGTGGCAGAATTTAAACTTGGAGATCCAATTCATCACTGATCTTTTGTATTTTGAGTCAGCATGGGTGAAATGAGGTCTGAAAACCTAACTTGTAGAATGCTGTCATTTTTATTATGTACAGCAGAGGACACTGTTGGCATAATTCAGAAGTGATTACTCAGGTGAAAGAGATTGAATGGATAGATACACAGGAAGTAGGAAACGGATGAATACTAATTCAGCAGTTAACTCTTAATTCATGCTGCCTATTAGGGAGTTATTCTGAAGTTACAGCTGAACCTTTGTAAACAGCTATAGAAAAAGAGATTGACAACTCAGAAGACAGTTCCACTCACAAGACTGGATAGAAGAGGGAGTTGAAGTACAGTTTTGTCAATGCCTCATCTCCAAGCAGTATATAGAAGACAAGAAGGTATGTAGATGGGGGGAAGTAACAGTTAGTGAGTAAATAGCTATAGTGATAATTAATAATACTTGGTATTTCTTAGCACCTTTCATCCTAGAATCTCAAAGGACTTTGTAAACAAGAATACACCTCTACCCCTATATAACGCTGTCCTCGGGAGCCAAAAAATCTTACCGCATTATAGGTGAAACCACGTTATATCGAACTTGCTTTGATTCGCCGGAGTGCACAGCCCCGCCCCCCCCTCCCCCCCGGAGCACTGCTTTACCACGTTATATCCGAATTCGTGTTATATCGGGTTGCGTTATATTGGGGTAGAGGTGTATATCTTGTGGGACAGGCATTTTCCCAATGTAGCACATGAGGAAACTGAAGCACAGAGAGATTAATTGACTTGTTCAAAATTATACAAAGTTGGATAAGTTCTTTTGTCCATATATCTTGTACTACAAACACAAAAGGGAGGCTTTGAAAATGTAACCCAAAATTAACTCCTGACCTCAAAAGATGGTGATTCATCTAGATTAGCTATTCTGGAGAAGAATTAAATTCCATTTACTGCTGAATACAGAGAGGCCATATCCCAGGCACAAACTAAAAATAAAATACCGAATCAGCCTAAGGACAGACAGCAGAAGAAAGCTTAAATGGAAGGAAAAATCCATGTCGAAGCCATCTATCCAAGCTGCATACTGGAGCCAAAGACTTTTTTATATAAATTCCTGACTTCAAGCACTTTACATTTTAATTTAATGAACTAAAGATGGAAATAAATTGCTGCATTTCATATTAAGATCAACCCTTTCTGGAGACATGCAGATTGTCACAATTGTTCAAAGCAAAAGGATAGATTGCACAATCTAGAATCTTCACTGGGGTTTCATCCTTTCTCTGACTCTCTTGTAGCCGGACATATAAGGATGTTTGCATAAAACCTTCCTTTTCTCCTAAGAGTCAGGCGAACAGCCAGAGCCGGTTAAGTACATCCTGCCCTTTCATCATTAAACTATTAACTCAAATCATACTATGTAAACATGCACTGTGATTGATATATGGATGTAATCAAGTTCCAGGTTTTTTGAGTGAAGGGAGAGCTGTAACTAGGCAATAAGACACTCAGGGGTATGTATTAACTCAGGTGTGTTGAGAGGCATGAAGCTTTAGATTAATTTTAACATTCTGAGTAGTGTATTAATGGGCCATTAATATATGCCCTGGAGTGTGTACAGCTTTTATCCATAGCATAAAAGTAATAAAGCACATTCCTAGTAATAAATAATGTTAGCATTTTAAAGAAGTAAACACCCTTTAAAGCATCAAGGCACCATAAGGAAATCCTATTGAGAACTTTTGGAAAATGCAAGTTTAAGCTTGAATTTAACAGCAGCAAATGGGCTGATTCACCTCCCTGCTCCAGCAGGGGCCACTGTCTCTCAAGGAAGATTCACCTCTAGGAAGGAAAGGCAGTGTTTTCATTACCTATTCACCCCCATGGCTTCCATGGGGTAGTGCAACTTTAAGGGGTCAGAGAAATCCTGCAGAGAGAGGGATCCAGGATGACTCACCAGTTTCATCCACTTGAAAGGCTACACTAACAGGAGCCTGTGCTAGAGCTGGGATTTAGCTGGGCACTTTGATGTCACCAAAGGCACTGTGGTTTACACCCTCAGCCAGTAAAACCCATTGCTGAATCTAGCTCAATTGTCAATAAACAATGCTTACGTATTTTATAAACACATTAAACAGAACATTGCCAAAGACCTCAGAGTTGTTAAAAATGTAATACTGTAGCTGCCTACCTTTTTGATGAAAACTAGGTGTCACTAGTGGTTTAGATGTGGCTGCAGTAGTTTCATTCCCATCTCTTTTCTTTTGCTGCAGGATTACTCATTTCTGGTAGTGTACAAGGTAAATGCGACACATTTTTTGTTTAAAACAAAAAAGTCATTAAAGAATTATTTACTGAACAGCTTGGGCCAAATTTTGCTCTCCGTTACAATGATGAACATCCAGAGTAACTGCACTGATTAAAACCAGTATAACTGACAGCAGAATTTGGCTCCTTATTTTTTGCTGGAGAGTGCTAATGTGGTATATTTCCATAGTACTTTTTCAATACAAACAGTATGGTTATATACATAATTACACAATTACACATGTGATCATGTAATTAAAGACCATATTATAATGCACACACAACAGAACTGAATTAAGGCTGCACTGGCAACCATAATTCTAGCGTTTCCTAGTTTCTGATTGCTTGACTTTGCAATCTTATTAATGTTCTTTTAATGTGGGTTCTTGTGTGTAATTTCCTATGTTTAAAAAAACAACGACAAATTCCATCATGTGGCATCATATTAACACCTGTATGGTTCATCAGCAGGGTTTGGACCTTTCAATCCACTGCACTCAGCTTTGCCATTTGAGCCAATGGTGTAACTGATAGCAGTAGTAGATTGTCATCCTCTATGTGGACCAACACTAGGAGGAGATGGAACACTTTGCCAGTGGGTTTCACAGCTATTTGCTGACAGCAGAGAAATGGTGAGAGTCTGTAATAATGGGTTCCATTCCAACATGACCCCGTCCCCTCCAGACCTATCTCTTCCGCACCCCTGATTCTTCATCCCAGTCCTATTCTCCTCACCTAGTCAGTCCCAGTTGTCAATCCTTAGGCCTCTCATCCCAGATCTAGTCCCCTTGCCCAGCCTGTCCTAGTCTCCTGTTTTGGGCTCCCCATCCCAGTCTCCCCCAGTCTCAGTCTCCTTGCCCACTCTCAGTCCCAGTTTCCCTCTTCACCCCTCCCACACAGCCTCCAGTCCCCTCACACAGGCTTCTTATCCCAGTCTACTCACCCTGTCCCCCTAGGTCTGGCTCTTGTCCTCTCTGTTCATATGAGGCCTCTTCCTCCTCCTCACTCCCTGGGCATTGAGAGCACAGAAGAGAATAGTTTCCCTACTCTGACTTCCAGTACCTGACTCCATAGGCACCAACTCTGTGGGTGCTCTGGGACTGGAGCACCCATGGAGAAAAATAGTGGGTGCTCAGCACCCACCAGCCACCAGCTGATCAGCTGTTTGGCGGCGGGCGGGAGGCACTGAGGGGAGGGGATGAAGCAGGGGCGGGAAGAGCTGGGGCGTGGCCTTGGGGGGGCTTTGGGGAGGAGCAGGGGTGGAGTAGCCACCTGGAAAGAAGAAAGTTGGTGCCTGTGCCTGGCCCCAGCCCCAATCCTCAGCAATCAAGAGCTGCTATTCCAGGAATAGTCCTGTGCAGCCCACTGCAGCCCCAGGCTAGAGCATACTCTGTGCTGGTGGAATCTTTGGGAAATTTAACTGTGAAGCTCTAACAAGTCTATATTGAGAATGTGCAAGCTGTGATTTTTCAAAGGCTTATAGTTTGGCCACATTTGGGCAGATTTTCATGGGATCAGCAAAATGCACATCCCTGACTCAAAGGCCACATTTCATGTTCCTGCTGCAAAGCATGGGACCACTAAAGCTTCTGAAAAACAAAGGTCAACAGAATTTTTTAACATGGACAAGACAATGTATTTTTCCCTAGTCTCATTCTTAGAAACAGCCAAACTGTTTTGACAGAAATTAAAATAAATAAATATCAGCCTGAGGCAAACATCCAGCATGGAAAATTTCAGCCCAAACAGTTAAAGTTTGGCAATGATATAAGCAACTAAAAACAGGGTCTTATAATGGGACAAGTAAGGCAATCTTAGGGCTGGTCTACACTGAAAACTTACATCAGCATAGCTACAAAATCCACACCCTTGAGAGATGTGGCTATGCCAAGCCAACCTTTGGTGTAGACAACACTAGGTCAACAGAAGAATTCTTCCATTGACCTAGCTACTGCCTCTTGTGTAGGTGAATTAACTACAGCGACAGGAGAATCCTTCCCATCGCTATAATGAGTGTCTACACTGATGTGCTACAGCAATGCAGCCGTAGCATTTTAAGTGTAGATATAGCCTTAATAATAAGTTGTACTACCAGCATCACCTATAATAAAAGTATAGAGGCTAAAGATAGGAATGCTTGGTGTGCTTATTTGCATATCCTTCCCCTTTTTGGATTACTTTTTAGGTGATGAGATTTGCCTTTGGATTAAGGGGTAAATTTCTACAATTTAAAAGTGGAAACACTTTTCTTCATGGGAGTTCTTAGCCTAGCATCAAGTGGAGATCTGTGCATCAATCAATAGGATACTCTTAGATGGATTCTGATCTAAGTTACACTGGAGGAAAATTCAAAGCAATTCTATTAACTGAAATAACATCCAGCATCCTGTTTTATATCCCATTATTTTAAACATGGAGAAGTACATTCTCCAGATAGTGCACACTCACCATTATCATCGGATCAAATTCTGTAGTCAGGTAATGTGCATAATGCTCAAGGAAGTCAGTGGGAATGGCATGCTCTTACAGAAAACATAATTTAGACACATCAGTGGATCATTTTGAATAGTGGTTTGTATATCCATGGATCCTAACATATAAATGTATAGATTTTTAAGGTCAGAAAATCTTTATGCTAATCTAGTCTGACCACCAGAGCAACATAGACTATGGAATTTTACCAAATAATTCTTGCATCAAGTCCAATTTCTTGTGGTTGAATAAGAGCATATCTTTTAGACATCCTATCTTAATTTAAAGATTTCAATTGATGGAGAATCTACAACATTCCTTGGTAAACTATTGCAGTGACTAATTACTCTCACAGTTAAAAATTGTGTCTGATTTCCAGTTTAAAATGTTCAGCTTCCAGCCATTGGATCCTGTTATGATTTTGTTTGCTAAATCAAAGAACCCTTTGATATCAGAGCTCTCCTCCAAGTGTAGAACCTTATAGACTGAGTTTAAGTCATACTTTAATCTTCTTATCAATAAATTGAATAGACTGAGCTCCTCAAAGGGCATGTCTTCCAGACTTGTATCTTTCTTATAACTCTTTTCTAAAACCTTTTGAATTTTTTAACATCTTTTTTAAAGCCTGGACACTAAAACTGGATCCAGTTATACCAGTAATGATCTCAGTAACGCCAGGATAGCATCACACCCTGCTCTACTCAATGATCAATTGTTTATCAACCCAACAATCACACTGGCACTGGGAGTTCATGTTCAGTTTGTTATCTACCATGACCCTAAAGTCTTTTCAGAGTCCCTACTCTCCAGGAAACAGTCCCCCAACCTAGAAGCCAGAAGCTGAGTTCAGCTGTCCTGCATTTGTTTGTACTACGTCAAAGAAATGCTGCAGTGTGTAGATTGCAATCCTAGTATGCTTTTTTAGTTAAAGGTTATAGAACTATTTTCTTATGTAGCCAATTTTTATTATCATCACCACCCAACTAGCAACATTTTAAGTACAGATGGTTGAAATTCTCCAAATGTCGATTTTTTTCAACGTAAGTGGCAGCTCAAGTAGATCTACCTCAGTTTGGAGTACCTTTGAAACATCCAGTCTGTCTTGTGTTGGTGGCTGCTATTGTTCAAAAAACATGATTCAGTTCCAAAAAAATCACAATCTTGCCTTTTAAATTGTGCAATTTCTAAAAAATGTAGCCTTTCTTTAAAGTTTGATTTCTGAGGGTTGTGTCTAAATACACAACACAATGTGGCTGGTCCTGCAGTATTCCATGAGCTGCAAAACAGAGAGTGAATCAGAGATGCCTGCCCTGCTGTCTGCCATAGAAACAAATAATTCAAGATTGCTGCTGGCATTCATGGAACAGCTGCACACAGTGGACCATTGTTACTGGGCTAGCAAAACAAGCACTGAGTGGTGAGATTGCATCAAGATGCAGGTATGGAGTGATGAGCAGTGGTGGCAGAACTTTCAGATGTGAAAATCCACCTTCCTAGAACTGTGTAAGGATCTTACCCCAGCACTGCAGTGCAAGAACACCAGAATGAGAGCTGCCCTCACTGAGGAAAAGTGAGTGGTGATCGCTGTGTGGAAGCTGGCAACTCCAGACTGCTACCAGTCAGTCACAAATCACTTTGGAGTTGGAAAGTCCACCATGGGGGTTGCGGTGATGCGAATGTGCAGGGCCATTAATCACCTCCTGTTATGAAGGACTGTGACTTTCAGTAATGTTACTCCTGGGGGGATTCTGCACCACTGCGCATGCGCAGAATTCATGCGCCCTGCAGAATTTTATTTTTTTCCCCACAGAAAATACATTCTGCCCAAAAAGTGCTGTAGTTCTGCCTTTCGCCCACCAGAGGCTGCTGTGTCACCAGAACAGCCAACAGCATGAACACAGCCGGCTGTTCTGGTGACACAGCAGCCTCTGGTGTGCAAAAGGTGGAACTGCAGCACTTCTGGGACAGAATGTATTTTCTTTGGGGGGGAAAAAATTCTGTGCATGCACAATAGCACAGAATTCCCCCAGGAGTAGAAGCTCATCACAGCACTCTGCCTGAGGAGCCAGGTTAGGACAGACAGAGTGGGGCACATGGTACTGCTGGGGGGTCACAGACTGGGGTTCAGAATGTCTAGTGGGGGGGACAGACTGGGGCACAGGCTGAGGAGCTAGTGGGGTGACAGCATTGAGCCAAGGGCTGAATGGGAGTGGGGGTGCAAGGCCTCATGGAGATGGGGAAGAGGGCTGCAGGGACACATGAGGATGGGGAAGGAGGCTGCAGAGCACCAGGAGGATGGCGGGTGCGGGGAAAGGGGCAGATGTGCCTGACTGAATGGGAGAGGCTTGGGGTCAACAAGGGTCTGCATGCGGGAGGCTTCTGAACTCCCTAACTATCCTGCCCTCCCCAAAAATCTGTTGCATACTTCTCCCACCCATACCCAACAACCCTCCAGGTTCATTCCAGGTTCCTCAGCTCCTCTGTTATCCCTGACTCCCCCAAGCCTTTGCACTGCTTCTGACAGGTGCAGGAAATACAGTTTGGTATTGTATTTTAAATTAATTATTCAAAGTTCTGTGCTAATATGCCTAGTAAGGAATCTATTTGTCAAAAAAAAAAATTACCAGACTCTTTTTTTGGTCTGTATTGTTACAGACAAACTTGCTGACAAATATTTTGAAATAAATTATCAGAATAATTGAAACTGGCATGATTACATTGTGTTATTTTGACAAATAAAATATGCAGAATTTTAAAATATTGTGTGCAGAATTTTTAATTTTTTGGCGCAGAATTCCCCCAGGAATATAATGTGCAGGAAATAATTGATGGCTTTGAAGCAATGGGATTCCCTAACTGCGTTGGAGCAATAGATGGAATGCTTATCCCAATTTTGGCCCCAAACCATCTTGCGACGGAGTATATCAACCGAAAGGGCTACTTCTCCATGGTCTTGCAGGCACTGGTGGATCACCGTGGCCGTTTTACTGACATAAATGCAGGTTGGTCAGGGAAGGTGCATGATGCACGCATCTTTCGGAAAATTGGGCTATATAGAAAGCTGCATGCTAGGACTTTCTTTCCAGATCAGAATCTGTGTCAGTGGGAGAAGCTCTTCTGCCAACATATCACTGTCCACACCGGCGCTTATGTTGACATAACTTATGTCACTTAGGGGGATGGATTTATTCATCCCCCTGAGTAACATAAATTATGCCGACATAAGCTGTAGTGTAGACATAGCCTTAGAGTTAAGGGCATTCAGGATCTCCCAAGTTTGGGCCCTTGATTATGAAATCAAAGAGCCTTTGAGGTCAATAAAATTTTGAATGAGTAAGAACTAAGTAATTTGCATTTTACTGCTGAAAGTTAATGGGAATACTAACAGCTCAGCTAACAAATCTGCTTCGTGTCTATAGATTTTACTATATGTCTCTGTGGCTGATGAATGTCATAATAGGTTATAATTTTACAGACATATATCAGACAAAATCATTCAGAAGCCAGAACATTATACAAAATTACAACGCGCTACACAGTGCTTTAGTTATGCAACTTCCTTCTGTCACTGTTTGGCACTGTGTGCTGAAATCTCTTGCAGTATTTTCAAAATGTTGGGATAAATTCACATTCTTAATACGTACTAAATACAGTATACATGGCATTTTTTAAACATTGCACATATGTGATTTACTGACCCACATGAAGCAGATGGCAGTTATGTTGTTTTCTGGTAGAAACCTCTTTAATGTTGACCAAGAAATGAGAATGTATTAAAGATTCAAACTGGTAAAATACCTAGGTCTGGGTTTTTCTCTGTTTGGGGAATCTCCACTGGCATAAAACTGGTGGAGGAAGCTTGAATGCCTCCTTCACCAGCTCTGCTGCTGCCTGCTCCAGTCACCCTGGCTCCTTCCCCAGCATAGGAAGGGGGAAGGGAGTGTGTCGGAGGGGTGTGTATCCCTGAGGGACCTTACATCAGTGGTATAAACTAAAGCTGCTCCCCACACTTTTAGTTTATTTAATTATTATTTTATTATTACTTCACTCACATTAATCCTCCAATCATTATTTAGGGCCTGCAACACTGAGATTTGGCTAAGAATCAAGGAGCTGCGACTGGCTCCCTGTCAGCCTTCCTTTACTGAGCAGTCCTCAGGCACAGTAGAGTATAAAACCCATTAAAAATATTCAAATAAACGCAGGTGGGGATACAGAGTGTTTACTTACAGATTGCTAGTCTGAATCAAGACTGCTCAGTAGTAATTCAAAGTCACTCCCCATCTGATAAATATTGAATGGTGACATACAGTTCATCTGACTTTTCTCACTTTAGCTATTTCTACATCATTCAGAGCATTTTATAAAAGATTGATCAGCACTGTATTTGTGCATAATTCTCCAATATTCTAGCAGTACTTATGGATAAAACAGATTGCCAGCAGAAAAGACCTGGATACATATTTGAATAAAATGAAACAATGCTTTTAAGCTATGGGGTTCTCAAAATGCCACCACCATATATAGTATCCAATTTTGCCTTGTTAGGGCAAGCCTTATGTTGCTCACAGTCAACAACTGTGATTTCAGCAACCCTTCCTGTCATGGATACGCCAGATAGCATGTCAAAGTCATTTGGGCTTTATGAATATGAAATGGCGTCAGAAGAACCTGGCAGGATAGTGAGGTATCGATTGCCAGAACTGCTTGTTTTGTTTGTTTAACAAATGATGGGCTCCAGCAGCCTTGGGCTCCATCAGTTCCACTGGGCTCATAGGTACTAGGTTCATGCCAGCAGCTTTCATTTGATATCATCAAGAAATTTGGCTGACCCCAAGCAATCAATGTTTTCTCTCAGTTGCTGCATGACTTGCACTGAAAATGACCTGAAGTTTTTCCCAATGGCTGCTATCATTGTTTTTGAAACCTGAAGCTGGCTGTGTATATCAGGGACAATCGCACACCAGGGATAATTTTCCTAAGTTTAGATCTCTTGTGTCATTATGTTAAGTGGCTCATTTTAACCCATAACAATCCTCAGAATCCAGTGTACGGTCACCAAATGTCCTCATACTGATGAGTCTGTCCTCATTATCTGCTATCATGGTATAAGTACTTAGCACTCTCCACCTGACGGTCTGCTCTTAACTGGCACTGCTGCAAGAATGGAGCTTGGGATTGAGAGAAAGTTTGCTTCAAGGCTATCTCCCATTCAGCATGAGGAGAGGCTGAGGGAACTGAGCTTATTTAGTCTGCAGAAGAGAAGAGTGAGGGGGGATTTGATAGCAGCCTTCAACTACCTGAAGGGGGGTTCCAAAGAGGATGGAGCTAGGCTGTTCTCAGTGGTGGCAGATGACAGAACAAGGAGCAATGATCTCAAGTTGCAGTTGTGGAGGTCTAGGTTGGATATTAGGAAACACTATTTCACTAGGAGGGTGGTGAAGCACTGGAATGGGTTACCTAGGGAGGTGGTGAAATCTCTATCCTTAGAGGTTTTTAAGGCCCGGCTTGACAAAGCCTTGGCTGGGATGATTTAGTTGGGGTTGGTCCTGCTTTGGGTTGGACTAGATGACCTCCTGAGGTCTCTTCCAACCCTAATCTTCTATGATTCTATGAAAAACACCAGATATTCTGCTGAAAGCAGACAGCACTGTGACGTTCCCCTCTGGTGTTGTCTGGACCAGTGATCTGCTAGACCACTCCAATCCCTGACTCTGGGAACCAGCCTTACCCTGCTCTGCTGTGAGAACCCCCACTCCTGGCCTGTTCATGCACAGCCGCTGGCATGTAAACTGCTCCCAGCTACTTGCAAGCAAATGACACTAGCCAATATCTCCAGTCCCAGAAACAACCCTAGGAACCTCCGTCTTGCAGTGTCCAGTTATGCCCGCTGGACACTGCAAGCTTATATGAGTTCATCAATTTAACAAGAAATTGATATGTACCAGGCTTGTTATCCCAAGGGGAGCCTCTGACACACTTCAAACCAAACACACTGCTTCAGGTAGAATAAACAAACAAATATATTAGCTATAAAGATAGATCTTAAGTGATTATAAGTCAAAGCATAACAAGCCAGATTTGGTCAAATGAAATAAAAGCAAAACGCATTCTAAACTGATCTTAACACTTTCAATGTCCTTGCAAACAGTCAGGCTCTTCCCTTTGATCAGAGCTTCAGTCACTTGGTGGTGGTGGTGTCTGTAGATGTAGGTGGAAGAGAGAGAGCATGGCAAAATGTCTCTCCCTTTTATCATGTCCTTTCTTTCCTCTTGGCTTCCCCCCCCCCCTTAGAGTCAGGTGAGCATGACCTCATCACAGTTCCAAACTGACCAAAGGAAGGGGGTGACTCCCTTGAGGGTCTAAGAGACTCTTTTGTTCCTGCCTAAACCAGTGTGGATTGTTCATGTGAGGTTGGGCTGGGTTTGTCCCATCCATGCCCTGACGAGGTGTGAAATGCCTCTCTGTTCTTGGAGAGTTTTTGCATGGGCTTGCTTTAGGCCATGAGGGTACATTTTCAGCCTCATAACTATATACATGAAATTACAACCTATAACCTTACTATAACATTTTTGTAACAATTACTATAACGTCACTATAACAACCATGCTCAGTGCATCATAAGCCTTCCGAAGACACCCAACATGACAAACGTTGCACTGGATACCACACAATCATTTTATAAAGATTAACATGGGGGTGTAGGGTGTCCCCCCAGGTACAGAGCATCACAAGCACCTTCCTCATCCCACCCCAAACTTTGACTTCTTCCTTTGTAATTGAAAATATATCAACCCTGTCCTAGTTGGATGTACAGAGTGGGAATCACTATTTTCATTTCTACTTTCACCCTGACCATAGGGATTAAGTTAACAATGGCCAAATTCTGAAAGTTTTGCAGGTCCCTACTAAGTTCAGACACATATCCAAAGATTATCCAAACACTTTTAGTTCTAGTACATTTTTGGGGGTGTTAAACCACTGAAAATAATATTTGGTATTAAGAAACCACCCCCCCCCCCCCATGCAGGAGTGGGGAAAGGGTGGCTTGTAGGTGAAATTCTAATCCATCTTTATGCAAGATAAAGCCTGATTGAGGTCTGGTTTCTCTCTCATNTTTTCTCCCGGTTTTTCTCCCCCCCCCCCCCCCCATTCCCTCCAGTCCCTAGGCAAGCAAATGCATGATTTAACTTAATAGTCCTGAGGTTCTGCAGTTCTGACTCCTTTGGAAATAATCATTAGAGGTTTCAAAGTGTGAAAGAGGTGTTCCAGCATGATCAGTTGGACAGAATGAAAGCCACAGTCTCCCAGTTTATTAAATACAATGGACTAGATTTTCCTCTTACTTACACTGGTGTAAATAAGGTTAGCTCCACTAATGTCTGTGGAGTTATACCACTAAGGCCTGGTCCACACTAGGGGGAGCCATCGAAATAAGATATGCGACTTCAGCTACAGGAATAGCGTAGCTGAAGTCGAAATATCTTATTTCGAATTACCTGAAGTAACTTCGCGTCCTCGCAGCGCGGGATCGACGGCCGCGGCTCCCCCGTCGACTCCGCTACCTCCACTCGCCCTGCTGGAGTTCCGGAGTCGACGGGAGCACGTTCGGGGATCGATCTATCGCGTCCAGACGAGACGCGATAGATCGATCCCCGATAATTCGATTGCTACCCGCCGATCCGGGCGGGTAGTCTGGACGTAAAGTGAGAGGAGACTCTGACTCACTATATTCAGTGATTGTTACTTGCTGATTAAGAATACATTCAGTCATATAGCAGTCAGTAGAATACCATCTGGGTTCCGCAGGAACAGAGTGTTGAACGTACAACCCAGGGCATGCCCACTGACATTATTGGGCGTTCTGCTGGAGATCAAGGGTAGGTGTGTGGTCCTAAGTTTATACCCACATCTACTGAACATAATTAAAAATAGAATTCAGCCCTCTTCATTCATTGAGTTTCACACCCTTACACTAGTGGTTTTTATACTGAGCTGGATTTGGGCCTTACATATGTGCATGTGAACTGTGCAGTTAACTTCCCCCCCACTCCAAAGACCAACAATGAAAAACTTGAAGCCTAAAGGAGACTATTTTGGAAAATTCTGAACAAATAAGGATAAAGGCAGTCAGTCCTTCCACTCAGGGAAGTTACATTTTAAGTTTGCTATGTTTTCGACAATGTTACATGGTGATTTTAAATATGTAACTTTTGCAGAGGTGCCATGTGTCCCACAGTTCATGTGGCACTCAAACATTTGAAAGACCTGCTACTCCTGTCTTCCTCCACATAGACTGAGTCCCCCATTTTGACTTAGATGAGGATGATGCACTGGGCTGGGAGTCAGGAGACCATGGACTATAGTCTGACCTCTCCCCCTGACTGAAATTAATATTTCTGAGCAGTTCACATCCCTTATTACTGACCAAGGCTGCACACACCTCTATTGTAGGAGATACACAACTATGATCCTCCTCTTTTTATCACAGTTTCTGAGATATCGTACAAGGTCTCTTCATGCAAAACTAGGAATAGACCCTGTCTCTCTATCATGACAGAGCCAAGTTTCATCCACTTTGACACAATGCCTTTCAGAATGAATGTGCCAAATATATGTGCTTGACTATCATGTCTGTAACCACTGCTCTAACCACTTGAACACACTGTTCTACCAGAGCCATGGGTAAAATCCTGGAGTTCTGGTACCAAACATTCCACTGCTGTCTCACAAATAGTTCATAGATTCCAAGACCAGAAGGGATGATTGTGATCATCTAATCTGACTTCCTGTGAAACACAGACCATAAAACTTCCCTGAAATAATTCCTAGAGCATTCCTACAGTTGTATAACCCACCTTCAAAGTGTATATTATGTTGTCATTTAGGGACTAAGCCACATAACAGCCTCCTTCTGTTATCAGTTACTCCTTTAACTCAAGTAGAAGAGGCCAGGATATTTAGAAGTCCTGGGTTTACCCCTGCTGATGACTCAAGAGGAAAAAATGGTATGTGATCATGAAATCAGAGACTAACCAGAGGGCTAGTTGTGGCCACTGGCACAGATTTGCTGTTGCTGGGGTCACTGCTCCAGGTCTACATCAACAGTAGCTGGTACAGACTATGGATAGTTTTATCCTTTCATGTTATAGTGTGTTGTGTAGATCATATATCCCACAAGAAAGGATTAAAAGGGTTTTAAAAAAAGAGTCAGAAAACATAATTTTGTAATGTAAGGTAAGGAGAGGCACAGAGAGGTTAGGGGCGAAATTCATCCTTTGCAAAGGCCTTAAATAGTGAGTAATAGGCTTTGTGCTGCCCCTCTGCATGGAGATGAATTTCACCCTAAGGCTCTAATCCTGTAAACACTTAAGCTTGTGAGCAGTCTCACTGAAGCTCGTGTCCCATTGAAGTCAAAAAGACTACTAAGGTGCTCAAAATTAAACATATGCGTAAGTATTTGCAGGATCAGCATCTATGGCCTTAAGAGAATCGTGGTGTTGCAGAAGACTTTCTGCACTGGTGTGAATTTCACCCACAGTCTTGATTACTAACTAAAATATAGTGTCAGCCCACAATCCAATTGTAATACTACAATATATATATTACATCATCACAATATTGATGTCAGCTACTTACTGCTCCTAACATTTTGGGGTGTGGCAGGAGGGAAGAGTCCAGTTGGCTCCATTTTCTCCACATGATCGGAATCAGATGATACAGTACCATGCTGAACTATCTGCCCAGTAGCCAACATCTTAGTTTTACTGATGCCATTGGGTGGACTCAGCCATAAACTACAGTGCTTATTAAAGGATTTTCTTTGGCAAAAACAAAGTTTAAAAAAAGAGAGAGAGAGAAGAAGCTGAATTATAATGAAGGCTGAGATCATCTTTAAAAAAAGTTTCCAGCTAGGACAAAAAAACTTTCATGACTTCAAAATTACATTTTGCAAATACTTCCCAGCTGGGAAAATTGAAAACTGCTTTGCCAATTATGCTTTAGCCATACCTAGAACAAGTTATCTTCCCATTAGTACTGTCAGTAATTGATCAACTAATTAATGCTAGTGTGTGTGTGTGTGTTGTAAATGAGAATTTCCTATGGCATTTATCAGACAAATGCTTTGTGCTGCCAGATGTTGATCAGATAGGATATCTGCTTGCAGCTAGGAGGTATCATTTGATAAGTAGGATGTGTGTTACTCAGTGTGGAAGTTGAATTTTGTTTTTATTAGAGAGAGCTGAATGGAAGCTTCCTGCCTACCTCAAGACCAGTTTTATTTCCTTACATTCAGCAATTATTTTATAAAAAATGTTAATTTTTATTGATTATTTTTTTCCATTTATAAAAATATCTTTTTATCATTAAAAGGACCCTGGTATAAAAGATAAAGCCAGTTGCTTCTGCTCACCCCCACACCAGAGAACCCCAAATCAATCTCAAACAGTACTTTCCCTTACTGTTAAATTCCAGCCCTTACCCCCCCTTCCCCCCCCCCCCCACAAAAAAAAGCCTGGGTAAAGAGATGGGTCTTGCAGCATGCCTGCAAATTCAACAGTTTCAGGCTATTTCAGTCTAAGTGGTGAGTGAGTTCCAATGTTGAGTTTCCTTCATAGAAAGTGGCCAGCAACTCCCTGTTTCTCTACTGAAACAGCTCTGTCTTGAGCTCCTTTGATGACAGTAGCTGTGACAACCTGGCTAGGGGAGAGAGAGTCAGTTTCTCAAATAGGCAGATCCCAGGACCTGTCTTTGTGTGTTGTGCACTACAATACAAAACCATAGTCTAAAAAAGAGCAAGAAGTCACTGTAGCGAAAAAAAAATTCTGGTTTCAGGAGGAAAAAGCAGAAATGAGAGCCCAAAAGCAATCTAAGAATAGGAAAAGTCCAGAAGTAAATCGAGAGTCACCAAGCAAACCACCTCTGAAGAAACCAGAACTGAAAATATATTTTGCTTTGCTTCCCACCTGGATCTATAAGAGCTGAGGCTATTCCGTGTAGTTTCCATCTTAACACCTGTTCAATGAAAAACATAATTTTAAAATATCCCATTGATTGAATACTGTATGTTTAAAAATATTTTCAAAATATTTTGCTGTTTTATATGTACAACTAAACGGCACAGTGAAAAGGACAGTCACCTGTAATGATTGCCTGGTGCTTCTAGGTCATAAAGCCTTCAGTTTGGGTGCAGCTGGAAGGGTGCACACAAAGGTAACTCTTATCCATCCGTACACCTCCTCCTGGGCTGGCTGGGCGGGAAAACTGCCCCCAGCATAGAGCAGTGTCAGGGCTGCTCTTACTTGCTCTAGCTGGAACGATACTCCAGGGACTGTTCCACTGGCCAGGGATCCATGGAGTGCCTCATTCTCTGGGCCACATTTCACTTCAACCCACCCCAGATGCACCAGCCTCAATGTGATCCCTGTGCTGGAAGCAGGGGAGGGACTTCACAGGCAGGGTTAGTGCAAAGCCCACGATCCCCCCATGCCAGGGTAATCCACATCAGTCTCTTTAGGGCTCGTTTAAGAGCCCCTTGTGCCACTGTGGGAGCATACAGTGCAAGCGAGGGTGTGATTGTAGCCTGGGTAGGCATGCCTGCACTAGCTTTAATGTACATAGCATGGCTAACAATAGTAGTAAAGTTGCTATGGCATGGGTTTTAGCATGGGCTAGCAAGCAGAGTACAAGCCCGCTGGGGAACCTGGGTACATACTATTATTGCTAGCTCATGCTACAATGCATACTGCTGTGTCTTCACTACTACTGCGACCCATAGAGCTAGATTAAAGCTATCGTGTATACCTATCTGTGCTACAATCAGCCCCTCACTTGCAATGTAGACATAGGCATGGGTCAAGGAACGGACCATTGTTCCACAATGCCCCTTCTCCCCCGCCCAGCCATTTCACACACTGCTTCAGAGGAAGAACACACCTTTTCTGTGTCCTGACACAGCACACAGGCAGTGGCCCATTCCTAATTAAACTAAAGTGCTTTAATTAAACTGCTGTTGCATGTCCACACTATGCTCCTTGTGTCAGCAGAGTGCATCCACACTAGCAGCTCTTGCATCGACACAGAGAGCAGTGCACTGTGGTAGCTATCCCTCTGTGCAACTGGCTGCAGGGTGCTTTGGGGCTGGGAAGGGTTTGCAATGCCTCATGGGGCAGGCACAGCGTCACATGATGCAGGTTTCTCAATCCCATCGTTCCAGGGGCATCCTAGTAGATTGTCAGCCGCTTTTTCAACTGAAGTTGTGGGGGGAGGAGAGGAAAGTGGTGTGCCTTGGGCGGGGGAGACAGCAGGCTGACTGACCTATCATGAGGCAGGGGAAGGAAGGACCCGCCCCCTCACATCAGCCCCTGGCTCTGCTCAACACGGCAGTCTCTCCCGAAGCAGCCTGCTCTGCCTGCCTGACTATGGTTCTGTGATTCCCTCTGAGTTCTCCCACAGCAGCCTCAGCTGCGGGGACCGGCATCCTAAGCAGCTCTGAGCGCTCTCCATACTGAGGAATGTCAAAGCAGCACAGCAATCCCCTCCCACACCGCAGCAGCAGTCTGCCTGCCACTGTGTTCCTAGTGCAGGGCAGAACAGGAGCATCATCATCATGTTTCCATTATGCCTCTGGTGTTTAGGGCAGCGACGAAGCTCTTCCACTCCTGTTTGTTTCTGGCAAGTCTTTCAATGGTTCCCCAGCTGTGCCCCAGGTTTTTCAGCTCAGCTTCCACAGCGCTTCGCCATGTTGTTTTCGGGTGGCCTCGTTTTCGCTTGCCTTCAGGTGTCCATCTTATTGCTACTCTGGTGATGGAATCCGTTTCCTTCCGAAGCACATGACCGATCCATCTCCAATGCCTCCTGGCAATGATGGTGCTCAGATCCTCTTGGCTGCACTGCGTCAATAGATCTTGGTTTGATATTGTTCTGGGCTAAAAGATATGGAGGATTTTTCTGAGGCAGGTTGTATGGAATGAAGACAGTTTGGACATGTCATACTTTCTCCTTCCCCAGCATTCTGTACTGTAAAGTAATGTTGAAATCTTGAGTTTGGTTTTGGTGTTATATTTTGATGATTTCCAGACTGTATTTAAGCTCCTGAAGGTGTTCCTGGTTTTACTGATTTTGTTCCGGATGTCCTGGCTTGTTCCACCGTACTGGCTGATGGTGCTGCCCAAGTATATGAATGTTTCTACACTGGAGAGAACATAATCCTCTATCCGTACTGGTGATGGTGAGACAATATTAAAGGTCATGATATCTGTCTTATTGCGATTGATTTTCAGTCCAATTTGCTGGCTGAATGTGTTGAGTCAAATTGTTTTTTCTTGTATATGGTGTTGGGTATGTGATAGGAGAGCGAGATCATCTGCGAAGTCCAGGTCTTCAAGGGATGAGAAGAGTGTCCATTTAATGCCTCTTGGCATGTCTTCTGTTGTATGCTGCATTACCCAGTCGATGGCAATGTTGAAGAGGATTGCAGACATGACACACCCCTGACGTACTCCTGTTTTGACTTTAAAAATGAGCTCACTGTGATCTACACTGTATGTAAAGTTGAAATAAAAGCTTTTGATGATGTTGATTATACGGAAAGGAATTCCATATGCCCGCAGAATGCGCCATAGGCTGGTCCTGTGAATGCTATCAAAAGCCTTCTTAAAGTCTATGAAGTTTATGTAGAGCTGCTGTTGTCATTCTAAGCATTGTTCTATTATGTTTCATAGAGTGAAGATCTGGTCTGTGCATCCACGCCCTTTCCTAAAACCCGCTTGCTCTTTTCTGAGAAACTATCAACTGCCTTTGATATACACTGGACTATGATCTTACACAATACTTTGGTTGGCACAGATAAAAGTGTGATACCACGCCAGTTATTACAATCACTGAGAGTTCCTTTCTTTGGTATCTTCACTATAACCCCATTGGTCCACTCATTGGCACTTTTCCCCTTTCCCAGACTGATGTAAATAGAAGGGCCAGGATAGATGCTGCTAGCTCAGGATTTACCTTGAGCAATTCTGCATTCAAGTTTTCCTTGCCAGGAGCTTCCCCATTTTTTAAGGATTTGATGGCTTGAATGATCTCTTCCTTAGTTGAGGTGTCTGTGTTGATATCAAGATCTTCTTCTGCCTCCTGGATGTTTGCTTCCTCTTTAGGTGGCTCTCTGTTCAGCAATTCTTTGAAATGCTCTGTCCAGCACATTTCTTGTTCTTTTTCTGTTGTTAGTAGGTGGCTTTCTTTGTCCATGATGAGAGTGTTTGTTGGTGTCTGCCGTTTACCACTGATAATCCGTGTAATTTTGAAGACAGTTCCTTGTTCACCATGACCAGCTGCATCCTCTGCTTGTGTTGCCAGATTATCAATATAATATCGTTTGTCTGCTCTCACAAGGTGTTTGATCTCCCGGTGTGCCTTGCTATACTGCTCGCAGTATTTGTCCTTTAGCTTCTGGGCTTTTGTGCCTAAAACTTTCTTTTTCAGGGCTCATCTGGTTTCTATGGTGTTCCATGTGCTGGGTGTAATCCACTCCTTCCTTCTCTTCTGCCTGTAGCCTAGACAGGCTTCACTGCTCTGTTTATAAATTGCTGTTACTTTGTCCCACTTCTTGTTGATCTCCTCATCTGCATTCTCTGCCTCTTCATCAAGGTCTGCAAGTACCTGAAACCTGTTCTTTAACTGCAGAACGAAGGCTCCCTGTATTTCAGGGGACTTTAGCTTGTCAATGTCATAACGTCTATGTCCCTTGTTTGGTGGTCCTACACTTCTCAGTTTGAGCTTGATGGAGGCTGTCACAAGGTGGTGGTCGCTGCCAACATCTGCACCCCTTCTCACTTTCACATCTGTCAGTGAGCGTCGCCATTTGCCATTGATCATCATATGGTCAATCTGGTTCTTATCTCTGCCATTTGGAGAACACCATGTCAGCTTGTGGATTTCATGATGTTCCGCTGATGACTAGGTCATTCACATTACAGAAATCAACAAGCCTCTCTCTGTTTTCATTCATGGTGCCACACCCATGTCTTCCCATTGCTCTGTCATTGTTTGTGTTGTCCTTACTGACCTTGACATTCAGGTCTCTGATGACGATAGTAGGTCGTGGTGTGGTACTCTCTCTAACTCTGCCTGTAGTGTAAGGTAGAATTTGTCCTTTACTTATTCATCACTGTCATTTGTCGGAGAATGAGGGAGCACTGAATGAGGGTGATATTATTGTATTGCCCTTTCAGTCTGGCTTTCATAAGTCTGCTGCTGATGGACTTCGACTCAAGCAGGGAATGCTCCACTCCCTTCTTCAAAAGGATGTTGTTCATCATCCCGTCCAGAATACAGCAAAGTTTTCCTGACACTGTTATTAATCTTCCTGATCCCATCCATCCGCTCTCACTGACACCCAGGATGTGTAAGCTGTAGCGTCTCATCTCTGCTGTGACCTGAGCTAACTTCCCTGTTTTGTATATTGTCCGTATGTTCCAAAAACCAAGTTTGGTTTTTGTCTTGGTGTTGAGCACTTCAGTCTTCATGCCAGTGGCTTCCTTTCAGCTTTTATCACTGGTAGTCTGTAACAGGGTGCTGGCCAAAAGGCACTGACTCAGCCCCTGTTAGCTCAGAGCCTGCTAGCTCCACTTCCAGTAAGGGGAAAGTGATTGGAGCTGACAGGCTGTGGCTGATTAAAGCCCTAAAACAGAGACACCTGTGAGCTTGATGGGGGAAGGCCTATAAAGCTAGCAGGAAGGAAGTAGGAGGGGAGGAACAGGAAAGTGAGGAGTGAGGGCCTGTTGCTCCCAGCTAGCTGTAAGAGCAAGCTGTTCCCCAAGGGGGCTACCTACCTGAGAGCGAACTGTATATAGCTGTATATATGTGGTGGTGGGAAAATACAAGGAAATAAAAGGGCACTGGTGTTTGAAAGAGCGGTCTCCTGTGGATTTGTGCCACGAGCAAGGAAGCGCTCGTCTACATAGTCATACGGGTCATTGACTCCTGAAAGCCATTCCACACAGTAATGGTCAATTTCTCCATCACTGTTTCTGTAACATATTTTGTTTTTTACAGGACAGGGTTTTTAGTCCTGTGCCTAACCCCCAACCTAGAGGACCAGGGTATCTGTTTTGTCTGGCCCCTCCCCCACAGACCAATCTGGCATGGTTGAACCTACCAGGAGCAAAAAGCCGACACAGACTCTGGGGATTGTTAGAGCATGCAAGCTGTCCCGCCACAACAAGGCAAGGAACAGGAGCATTCCACATTAATGATTTGTTCTTTGTTCCCCAAACAGAGCAGAATGCTCAGCTGTCAGATTCTTCCAGGAGCTTTGAAAGAGGAGGGACGCACGCCAGCAGGGCAGCAGAGATCAAAACAGTGAGCAGAGCGGTAACGGCAGGCATTGTGGGATACTGGTGGAAGCTAGTTATGTTGACAAAACAAACAGCAGTGTCTACACTGACGCTTTGTTGCTTTTACTTTGCTGCAAAAAGCTTTATGCCTCTCATTGAGGTGGTTCTATTTTGTCAGCAAAACAGCAGAGTTTTGCCACCAAAAGTGACTTTGTAGTGTGTACACCCCCCACACTCTTTTGTCGGCAAAAGGCAGCTTTTGCTGACAAAACTTTGTAATGTAGACAAGGCCTCAGAGTGCGTGATGTTACTGCCCACTTCACTTTGGCTCAAACAATCAAAGTTTTACTAGGAATTTTACAGAAATAGATTTTTTTAAACAGGGTAATAAACACATGTACGTCTAGCAGAACAACACAGAAAGAATTGCTAGATTACTACTGAACTTAACACTGCACAAAAGTACTAGATTTTCTTTTGTATATTGTTGCAGGAAAAGACTCTTAGTGCCCTCTTTTTGGCTGTCATGGACCTGTTTTCTCAGTGTTTCTCCTCCCCTAACCACTCTTATTGTTATTAATTATTTGGATTATGATAGCACCTACAGGCCTCAACTGAGTATCGGGCCCCACTGCTAGGTGCTATACAAACACATAGTAAGAGATTCTTTCAGCATCTCCTTTGATGATCCCTCGTCTTCCCTATATATTTCTCTATCAGTGTCCCACAGGGCTATGTCTCTGTCCCCTCCTCTCTTCCCACTTCACTTTGTCTCTGATCTAACAAAACACTTAGGCACATGCATAACTTTAATTATGTGGCTTCATTGGGATCATTCACATGCTTAAAGTTATGCATGTGCATACGTGTTTTGCTGGACCAGGGCCTTTATCCCTGAGTGACTTCATCCTTCTACACTGGCTACACACTTGGATACCATGTACTTTTATAAGTTACACAAATCCTTTATCTTATAACCCTAAAGAAAATATGCATGATTTTATTACAAAGGATGTTATATCACTACCAGTTAAATCAGTGATACTCAGACTGAGGATTGCAAGTCACAAGAGGCTCTTAATGGGTCTCCTACGGCTCATCATATTAAAGCACTGTGTGATTTAATTATGAACCAATCTGTTATTAACCAATCAGGATGGTTTTACTATGTTAATAACCAATTAAGTTATCAATTTGCACTAAGTTATTAACTTATGTGCTGTGAGAATAATATATGTATAATAATAAACTAAATAACTAAATATTTCCCATCATACTGTTTAAATATGAATAGTACTATAGTAAATGAAACAATGAATTCACACTACTGTGGCTCTTTTGGATAATGTTGATTGCTAATTTGGCTCCTGAACCACTGAGGACTGAGTATCACTGAGTTAAATGCTTATCTTAGTGTCAGTTTACTGCACAGAACTCTGTGTCAACATCAGGAATTAATAACACAGAACTCGCTTATTTCAATATCCACTTTAATACAGAAGGCAGAAAGCTGTCAAATGCACAGCAGTTAGCATAGACAAAGTGGTTAGTCAATTTCATTACCCGTTCTTCATTTTATAGTGTTTTGCTGTAATGAATATTAATGATCAAAAACATTTACTTTGCATTTTACTTATCAAACTGCTGATACTAATTATATAATATTTTCCCTTTTTGATGTGGAAAAGTTATTTGCTACAGCATGAGAGGTCCTACTAAAGTCCTTACTGAGCTTTATTTTTAAAAATACTAAAAAGTCAATAAGAAATCTTTCTTTCTTTCTTTTTGATATCCTTAAAGTGATACCATCCCTTTTTTAATTTGGTTCCCTGCCCCCCGCTTTCCACTGTTTGTAAAAACTTCAAATATGGATTGGCCTGAAACCTCAGATCCACACTGCAACAGAATTTGGACATATCTGGGGACCAATGCTGTCTTCCACAGCAGCCCCTTTCTATCATTCCAGCAGTGTGTGGAGGTCAGAATTGTGTTGCAAGTGGATAGGGAGGAATTCCTCTGCCACAAGCACAACACCTCTGTGCTGCCACCCTGGTAACCCCAGTGCAGAAGGCATGCTTGGGGTGAGAATGGGGAATTTTCAGATTTACATTCCCTCCCCTCTATGTATCTCTTTTCCTTTCTGCCATGAAATGAATAATGTCCAGGAGCCTCCTTTCCTTTTTCCATTCTACCTTTTCAAAACATTTCCAACTTTGGAAAAGTTACAGAGTTTCATTTTTCCTTTTCCCATTCAGTAACTTTTCCAAAGTTGAAGACATTTTGAAAAGTTAGAATGGAAAACAGGGAGTGGAGGAAAACATTTACAAAAAAATATATGCTTTCTATTGCATTTGATGACTAAAAAAGAAATTAGAAAAGGAGAAAAAACAAACACCTGAAATTAAAAAAAATAGATTTTCAAACATTGAAATGAAATAAAAATTTTAATTTAAAATTTAAAATGAAAATATTAATATAAAAATCAAACAAAATTAGAAAATGATATTTCCCTTTGAAAAGAGTAACGTTTGATTAAACCCCCTTTTTTAGTGTAGAAATATTTCAGTTCCAAAATTTTGACCAGCTCTTAACTACATTCAACAAAACATCCATACAATTATATTTACATCATTTATTGTATATTAAACTATATATCAGGGGTCGGCAACCTTTCAGAAGTGGTGTGCCGAGTCTTCATTTATTCACTCTCATTTAAGGTTTCGCGTGCCAGTCATACATTTTAACATTTTTAGACGGTCTCTTTCTATGTCTATAATATATAACTAAACTATTGTTGTATGTAAAGTAAATAAGGTTTTTAAAATGTTTAAGAAGCTTCATTTAAAATTAAATTAAAATGCAGAGCCCCCAGGACCAGTGGCCAAGACCCAGGCAGTGTGAGTGCCACTGAAAATCAGCTCGCGTGCCGCCTTCGGCACACGTGCCATAGATTGCCTACCCCTGCTATATATAAAAGTACAACAGTGCAAAAAGGAAACATGGACAAATGATAGAAATAGGGAGCTAAGCTTAAACCAAAAGATTAATTTCAAGTTTGTAAACCCCATTAGGTCCAAAATACTGCTGGGAACATCCACCTGTCTTTTACATAATCATCGGGCACAGCAGTTTTCCTCATAGGCTGTCACTCTAAAGTCAAATTAGAATAAATACTTTACAAAACAAATAAAACACCCCCTGAGCCTAATTCCAATCTCAGTCAACAGGAATTTCATTGATTTTAATAATTAATAGTGTTGTCAAGCAATTAAAAAAATTAATCGTGATTAATCACACGATTAAAAAACTAATCACGATTAATTGTGCAATTAATCGCATTGTTAATAATAGAATACCATTTATTTAAATATTTTTGGATGTTTTCTACATTTTCAAAAATATTGATTTCAATTACAACAGAATACAAAGTGTACAGTGCTCACTTTATATTTATTTTTATTACAAATATTTGCACTGTAAAAATTATAAACAAAATAAATTATATTTTTCAATCCACCTAATACAAGTACTGTGGTGAAATCTCTTTATCATGAAAGTTGAACTTAGAAATATAGAATTATGTACAAAAAATACCCAGCATTCAAAAATAAAACAATGTAAAATTTTAGAGACTAGAAGTCCAATCCATCCTACTTCTTGTTCAGCCAATCGCTCAGACAAACAGGTTTGCTTACATTTGCAGAAGATAATGCTGCCTGCTTCTTGTTTACAATGTCACCTGAAAGTGAGAGCAGGCGTTTGCATGGCACTGTTGTAGCCAGCGTCGCAAGATATTTACATGCCAGATGCGCTAAAGATTCATATGTGCCTTGATGCTTCAACCGTCATTCCACAGGACATGCGTCCATGCTGATGATGATTTCTGCTCGATAACGATCCAAAGCAGTGTAGACTGACACATGTTCATTTTCATCATCTGAGTCAGATGCCACCAGCAGAAGGTTGATTTTATTTTTTGGTGGTTTGGGTTCTGTAGTTTCCGCCTCGGAGTGTTGCTCTTTTAAGACTTCTGAAAGCATGCTCCACACCTCATCTCTCTCAGATTTTGGAAGGCACTTCAGATTCTTAAATCTTGGGTCGGGTGCTGTAGCTATCTTTAGAAATTTCACATTGGTATCTTCTTTGCATTTTGTCAAATTTGCAGAGAAAGTGTTCTTAAAATGAACAACATGTGCTGGGTCATCATCCAAGACTCCTATAAAATGGAATATATGGTAGAATGTGGGTAAAACAGAGCAGGAGGCATACAATTCTCACCCAAGGAGTTCAGTCACAAATTTAATTAACGCATTATTTTTAACAAGCATCAGCAGCATGGAAGCATGTCGTCTGGAATGATGGCTGAAGCATGAAGAGGCATATGAATCTTTAGCACATCTGGCATGTAAATATCTTGCGATGCCAGCTACAACAGTGCCATGCGAATGCCTGCTCTCACTTTCAGGTGACATTATAATTAAGAAGTGGGCAGCATTATCTCCCGTAAATGTAAACAAACTTGTTTATTTTAGCGATTGGCTGAACAAGAAGTAGGACTGAGTGGACTTGTGGGCTCTAAAGTTTTACACTGTTTTGTTTTTGAGTGCAGTTATGTAACAAAAAAAATTCTATGTTTTGTAAATTGCACTTTCACGATTAAGAGATTGCACTATGGTACTTGTATGAGATTAATTGAAAAATACTATTTCTTTTGTTTATAATTTTTACAGTGCAAATATTTGTAATAAAAATTAATATAAAGTGAGCACTGTACGTTTTGTATTTTGTGCTGTAATTGAAATCGATATATTTGAAAATGTAGAAAAACATCCAAAAATATTTAATAAATTTCAATTAGTATTCTATTGTTTAACAGTGCGATTAATCGCGATTAATTTTTTCAAGTTAATCGCGTGAGTTAACTGTGATTAATTGACAGCCCTAATAATTACATGACATTTGCAATGATGGCACAAAATGGCACATACTGTACCAGTGATATCTAGGACTCAGAGCCAACCCCATATAGATGGGATTAAAGCTAAAAGAAGACTGTACAGATGATGTCTTCCAGCATAGTTCATTCTACACAAATAGCTATTGGATAGTATCTCATTTTAAATAGACCTCTTTGCTGTTATGCTGCTGCTGCTAGTGCTCTATGCTGGAATGGAACACACTACAAAACTTATGATCTGTTTTAAATCTGAAGGGACATAATGTACTTTAGTAACATTAATTCAACTCCAGCCCAATAAAATTGAAAGAGATACTTTGTCCCAGGTCCTAGGACTGTACATACCTGAATCGCTAAAAGATGTGTCACTAGGAAGTGTTGATTGCCTGATTATCATCACTAGGAAACCATTTCACTGTTGGTATACACATTCTGGAAAGGCTGTTTCTAAATTTGTATCATCTAGGAACCAAGTGTTCAGGGAATACTGGCCAAGCACCTATAGTTGGATTGTTCTCTACAGAAGCCACAGTGAGAAATTAGAGGCAAGTAAACTATGAGAAAACAAAACTTTTATATATTTTAAAATCCTAATTTAGGGACTATTCTGTCTATTTTCAACTAAACACTAAGTCTGCACTAGGAAAATATATGTTAAATTCAACCTTTCTTTTTCTCTCAGTCATTCACAGGGCAATACCCTCCTCTGATATGTACAGTAGCAGTCAAATTTCACTCTCACCTGCTCAGGTGCAATCACCATGGACCTCAAAAAGATTGCATGAAGATAACAGGAAGCAGCATTTGGCCCTAGTTTTCTCATTTCTTGGCACTTTTCTATTGCATATTCTCCATTCATTTAGCACATGGAAACTCCATTGATGTCAATAGGAAGGTTATATACAGAGGAAGAATAATGCAAATCCACACTGTGGATAACAAAGAATAAATGTTGCCCACATATGGAACTCCTAGCTATGTATAAGGCTTGAGGGCCAAATCCTGCTCACTTTACTTAAGTGAGCTGTTTAATTTATTTCACTGAGTCTACTCATGCAAGGCAAGCAGGATTTAGCCTGCTATGTTTTTTTCATGCACAAGGAGCAAAACATATTTCCCCCTATCCTATATGAGTTTTATTTCATTTCATAGAAAGACAAGGAAGAGAGAGAACACAACAGCTCTCTGTAACTTTCTGCATCTGCACACACAATGGCAGCTGCTTCTTAGCTGTACTCTGCAGCAAATTATTCCTTTACATTTAAAAGGATAGAATAACATCGTCTCCTTTCAGTTCCATAGCTACCTGCACCACACGGCTCCTAATAATTATCTGTGCATAAGGATTAAGGAAGGTTTGGCTGCTTTTTATTTCCACTTGCATGGAATAAAATTTCAGTGTGGATTTAGCCACAGTTCAGGGTAATGCCAGGTTATATTCCTGATTTCATTTATATTAACACAAACAGTGGTTTTCACCTGCTGCAACAATATGGGACATTTGTGAAAGTTGCAGGAAATTTCTCTCTCCGGTTCATAGAGTTCATTCACAGATGGTTAGTACAGTATTCAATATACAAAACAATAGCAGGCAGAGTGGATGAAAGACAGCAGGGAGGTTGTATCAAAACACTTTCCCCCAAATTTCTGAACTCCTTGAGTATCGTATTTCAGCGAGACATATCACAGGGCTACATATTGTATAAAAAAAACATAGGTACATTTGTTTAGCCAGGCACTAGTACTGTATTACGCCTAGTGCGTGCATACTTAAATGTCAAAGAAAATGGAAATGAGTGTGGAACAGTTTTCTACAAGCCAGTGCAGTTACATACAGTAATATTGAATGCACTGCTTTGTGATTTGCAAAGATTCTTCAGCACCCTGCTTTGGTGGATATTCAGCTGTTAATCTTGAAGGGTCAGTTCCTCTGGTGTTAATGGGGAGAGCTCAGTTGAAGTTAATGGAGCTCTGCCCATTCGCCACAGCTGAGTATCTATCCCTAGCCAATAAATGGCAGTTATTAGTGGTGTTCAATATGTGCTCATTGGATTTGTAGTATATGAAGTTATGATTTTGTTTTCTGTGCGTTGCATCTTTAAATATAAGGGGTGAAATCCTGGCCCTCTTGAAGTCAGTGGCAAAATGTCCATTGACTTCAGTGGAGCCAGGATTTCACCCAAGATGTCTGCCAGGCTGTGAAGGAATTCAAGATAGAGGATATTATTGAGTGAGAGAGACACTCTGCTTTTTCTCTTACGATGATGCTATATTTCCTCTTTCACTCTTTGTTGCTTTCCTTAATACACGTAATTTAGACTGACACTATACATTTGGCTCTTTGTGGCCTTGATTCAGTGAGGAACCATAATCATGTGTTTAAATTTAAGGACATGATTAGTTCTGTTGACTCTTAGAGATAAGTACCTGCTTGCATCCCTTGCTGAAACATGTGGGAGATGTAACAGTCACTCATGGCTAAATCTGCAAAGGTTAAGTGTTGCAACACCTAACAGTTATATACCCTGCTGCACAGTGGTATTCAGAGGCCCAAGTTTGGCACCCAGGCTCCCTATACAATGCATGGGGAGAATTAGGCACCTAAGGGTAGGATTCTCAGAAGCCAGCAAGCAGAGCAGGGAGCCACTGAAGCTAGACAGGAAGAAATGTCAAAGAGCGGGGTCTAAGCCCAGCTCCTCAGAGGGAGACAGGCTCCTAACCTCAGGTTGGATGGAGGTGCCTATCGCTGATCAGGATTCACACCCGTGAAGCCTCTCCTGACCTAAGTCAAGTCAGCCCTTTCTCACGAAAAAGCAGGAGAAGAGGAGGAGAGAGAGACCCACCCCATTCGAGCCAGTAGCCTCAGGTTAGAGCACTCACCTGGGATGCCTGTTTTGGAGTATGGAGTTCAGCTTGGGTTTCCCACATCCCAGGAGAGTGGGATTAGCCTGGGCTAATTGGGTATTTTGTGACTCAGACATGTGCCAATCAGCCAAACCCCAAACTTCCCTCTGTGGTTGCTTCTGGCTATCTTCTGTATAGGTTAGTCATGCTATGAGCAAGCTTATCAGACTGGGAACCTCAGGCAAGCCAGGAGGGGAAACATCTAGTTCAAAAATCCTGCCGGGGCTTAGGCACGAGCTAGGGGACCCAGCAGCTCAGTGGCATCAGGAATTAGGTGGTTTGTGCATGCCCAGTGGCAGAAATTTAAGTATTTTGGGGACTTTACCAGCAGAAATATAGGAAATGTAGGTGCCTACAGAGTTAGGTAGCAGAGAGAGGGAGTCTTTAGGATCTCAGTGGTGCCTAAAGTGGTAATGAGGTGCCTAAGTCTCTTTGTGGAGTTAGTCCTCTGATAGTACACTGACGGAGGCTAGCTAGACAGACTAGATTGTACCCAGATACTCTGCAAAAGAAATAACGCAAAATATAAACCAGGAATATACAAAGGAACTAATTAGATGCTTGTGATATACTATAATGTTTTTGTACAGTATATTGCTTAAAATTAAAACATGCTTCCAGCTTATCTGCCTTCAAATAGCACCTAAATATTATAATTTATTTTGAATGATTTATTATAGAAATCTTGCCCATAAATCCAAAGTAGGACATTTTAAATCACATCTTTTCCTTTTAAAGGGATTAAATAATTGTCATGCCTTGGCATGCTTTAGCATTTGAAGACTGAGCCAGATATTTCCAGTATTTGGTCCAGTTGATGATCTGACAGAATATTATCATGTCTTGTTGAAATCGTGCATAGCTTGCTGTTACAGCTGTATATCAACAGGAATCTGTAAGTTACAGGTGTTGGAAATAAACCCATCATGAAAAAAAATGGTTGCAGATGGTTTTACTTGCACCAAAAGCCTGACACCTATTTGTTTGACTTTAAAAATCTTCTTGCAGAGATTCAGAATAGCCTGTTTGCTAGATATTGAAATGAAACTTGTTTTGCTGGGAATTCCAAACAGGAATAGCAATAAATAACTGAATACATATTTATAATAATAATTTAGTTCTACACAATAGTTTTTCAGTTAGTTCCTATAGACTATTGCCTGATGAAATGGTAAAGCTCCAGAATTGTTTTGGCAACCAAAATGCATGATTTGAGGCATTCCTACTGCTCTGTACGCATATAACTTTATGAAATGTAGCTTGGTGGTGTTCATTCATCTAAAGTTGCCTATGTGTAACAGATGCCGCCCATATACATTTTCTTTGAACTCTTATGACAGTTTCAGGGTAACTGCACCTCCAGTCCCCAGGTGGGCTGCTAAACAATGCTCCCTTAGGTCCCAGACCTCTAGAGCTGTCACCTATCTATGGGCAGAGACCTGCATCCCTCTGCCTTCAGAATGGAGATTTAGGCTTGCAGTGCCCCTGCAATACACTAAGATGTCAGGGCCGGGGTGTGGGCAGCCTGGCCTAGGGGTTAGCATCAGGCACACGCTGAGGGCCCAGGGACAAGAAGCCAGTTACTAGAAAACAGTCCAGACTGGAAAGCCAGGAGATCAGAATCGAGAGACAAACTGGAGGGAAGGGATCAAGAGTCAGTTACCAAGAGTCAGGTCAAGTCAGTATACCAGGAGGTCAGGCTCAGAAGGCAGGAACAGGTTGACACCAGGGAAGCAGTCTATGGTAGGGTGAAGCCCAGTTGTACAGACAACTTCTTTCTCAGGCTGCAGCCCCTAATTAAGCCAAATTAGGAGCCTTGGATCTCTGCCAGTCTAAGCATAGGGGCCAGGCTTGTGCCCCAGTTGGTTTCATGGACACCAGTCCCAGTTGCTGTCTGTGAGCTGCCAGGTGGAGTGTCATGACCCCCAGGCCCAGATTTGAGACCTGCAGGGACTGATGTATGATTATCCCAGCAGATTTGATCTTAGCTCAGCACCTGAAGTTTCACTCTGTCCCAAGGGCTATGACAGGATTGCCAAATATCCACCAGCTTTTGCAATGTACATTTACTTTTAGGACAAAAGCATCACAGAGAAATCATATTATAAAACAATGAGCCGTCTATACACTTGCTAGCTTCCCAGGTGTCACCCATCTTCCACATAGAGACCTTGACTGTTTCCAATACTCCACACCCTTTCAGCAGGGTTTACCCTCTTGGTTATAAGTTCATGTCAATTTGTTGGATCAAAATGAGGGTCATTCAGCCTATACAGGCTGCCCCTTTGTACCACAAGTTCTTTCTTTGTCTCTTGAACCCAGTCTGAACCAGCATTGGTAATTTATCAGTCCCAGGGCCTGCTGTAATTACCCCTTAATGATTTTATTTCCTGGAGGGAGTTCATGCAGCCAGCATACAATCCCTGGCACACAGAGATACAGATAAGATTTATACATTGATAAAATAGTCTCAAAGATATTGCATGTGTCCACACCATCTGTCACAAAAATATTCATAGGGCTTTCCATGCGCTACCCATTTCTCAGAAGTGTGGAACAAGTCACGGAGTCATGTATATATATGTTTGCATCTAGTTTTTAATATGATGTGTATGTCTGATTCCAGACGTGTTTCCTAGGGTAAAAACTCTCATTGACTTCAATGGGACCAGGATTTCAACCCTCGTTTTTATCATCCTGAGCCATATAATTCAGACCTGGGTCTGAATATTAAACACTTCAACGTTTAGGGAAACTTGGATCAGGGTTTTGGTTCAGGTCCATCTCTAAGTTTTTACATAAGAAACAGCATCAGTATTTTGAGATTAAACCCATTGTGCTGTTTTTTTCATCTGATTAGGCAGATGCAACTATTTCTCTTGGATATGGACTGTGAAGCTGTCAACCATGCTTTTGTGAATTTCAGATTAGTTATTGTAATGTATCCTCCATGGCGCTACCCTTAAATACCATTGAAAAACAACAGAGAACATAGTATATGAGTTCTCTGACAAATGCCCTGGCTTCCAATTCCCTTCTAGGTACATTTTAAGGTGTAAATTCTTAGATACTTTAGGCCTTGGCTATGCACCATTGCAATAGATGACATCAGCCAAAGCACTCAAACTGACAGTTCCAGATTTAAAACTCTGCGGTAAAGCAGGTTGGAAAAAGTGAAAAACAATTTTGTAAAATATTTTGAAGTTGTTTCCATTTTGCAGACTTGGCTTCAAAATTGAGACTATTTTTTTTCCAAATTGCTCATGAAATCATAGCATTACATAAATGAAGGGCTGAAAGAGGTCATCTAGTCCAGCCCCCTGCACTGAGGCAGGATTAAGTAAACCTAGACCATCCCTGAATGATGTTTGTGTAACCTGTTCTTAAAAACCTCAGAAGGCTTTTTTAAAAAAATCAATTTTTTGTATTATCCCCTTTTTCCACTGACTGCAATAAAATGAATAAAGTCCATGGTGTGTGTATTTGTGTTCATGTTTCCTGTTGCTATTCTGCAACTTTTCAAAACTTCTCCAACTTTGGAACAGCTACTGACACTTGATAACTTTTCCAAAAGCAAGGAAGTTTTGAAAAGTTACAGAATGAAGGGGGGAAAGTGGAATTCCCTCATCATAAATCAAAAATCTGAAAGTTCAAAATTTAAAAATGTTTGGTTTAGACAAAACCCCGGAAGCTTTAAGAAAACAAAAAATAATTTGTGAAAGATTTTGGTTAGGAAAAAAAGTTTTGAATTAAAAAGTTCAACCAGCTCTGAGCTGCAGTGTGATGGCAGGTCATTCTCATTAGAGGACTCTCAACATTGAAATTCACTTCCCTGAGATTCTCTTCTTCAACACAGTCCAAAAGCACAATCGTCAGCTCAGCCAAGCTCATATTAGGTACAAGTGAGGGAGGGAAAAGCAAAGGCCTCTTTATGTCTCCCCTAACCAGCCCCTAGCACAAGTTAGAGTAGTCACAGTCAAAGTCAAGTCAAAGTTCCCCCAAGCCAATAGCTCATCAGCCCAACACAGTTAAGGCACATCAGTTTCATAGCCAACAGTACCCGACCGAGTGGTGTGGTCTAATTTGTGTTGGCAGGACCAGTCCCTATTCTGCTAGTTGAGAAGTGGTAGAATGTATTGTACTCCCCACTCCTGCCCCTGGAATGCCCCCTCACTCCAACTGACCCTGGACGCACACACTCTGTGCCCTTGTATTGCAGCTGTAAGGGAACTTGGCACTACTCTGGAAGCACAAAGTGATCTCAGTGGTACTGAGAATCTGGCCCTTAGTCTGTTGAACCTTAGAGCATTGTGCTAGGCCAGGGATCGGCAACCTTTGTCACGCGGCTAGCCAGGGTAAGCCCCCTGGCGGGCTGGGCTGTTTTGTTTACCTGCTGCATCTGCAGGTTCGGCTGATCGCGGCTCCCACTGGCCGAGGTTCGCCACTCCAGGCCAATGGGAGTGGTGGGAGGGGGCGGCCAGCACATCCCTCGGCCCGCGCCACTTCCCGCAGCCCCCATTGGCCTGGGATGGCAAACCGCGGCCAGTGGGAGCCGCGATCAGCCGAACCTGCAGACGCGGCAGGTAAACAAACCGACCCGCCCTGCCAGGGTGCTTACCCTGGCGAGCCCCGTGACAAAGGTTGCCGATCCCTGTGCTAGGCTCATGATTTCTCTCAGGCATTCAAGGGGCTGGTATTTAGTTTTTGAGGAAAGTCTATACTATTAAATATTGTAAAATTTGGCACCGAAGGCAAGTTATGGGGTCCCAAAATGACTGCCCCCCAGTCAGGATTTCCAGGGTGCATCATGAGCTAACCACACCAACACCCCCTTCCCCACACTCCCACAAGTCTGCTCCAGAATACCTCTTACTCTGTGGTGGGGGGAACTAGCATAGACTAGCTGAAGACCGCCTCACCAGTCGTCCACCGGTTCAGTGATCCTTTACACTATGACAATCCTCAGCTGTTGCCTTAAGGCAGCTTTAAGTCCCCTTTGAGTGGCACAAAGGGACTTAAGAGTGGCTGAGGATCAGTCGTGAGATTGGGTATCAGGCAATCTAGAATCTATTCTTCATTCAGCTACTGGCTTGCTGGGTGACCTTGAGCACATAAGCTTTCTATATCTCAGTTTCCATATCTGTAAATTGGTCAGAGTAATGCTGCTTTGCTTTCATAAAGTTATTTGGAATCAGAGCAAAAGCTGTACATGTGCAAAGTATTCCATCATTATTATTATTTTAAGGACATATTTTGCAGTTAATATTAATCATTCTTAATGCATAATTGCTTACATATCCAATGCAGTTGATAGTTTTATTTGCAGTAGAAGGGGAAGGCAATTCAATATTTATATTAATAATTTCTCCACACCTCCCTGTATTGTCTCTTTCCAGGTGTGGCTTGCTGTTATTTTTTTCTAACCCTTACAGAAACACCTGGATAATGAGAAAGTTCAGTTTCTCAGTCCTGCTTCAACAGATCACAGGGGGAACAATTTCATTTATCCTTTGGACAATGGAGAACAGCAGCCAGGTAAAGAGGACTGAGGTCTGGGATTCACTCTGTAGTACTGAAGTTAGTGGGGGGCATGGATCAGCAGACACCCCTTTTCTACTGCCCTGTTGGAACCGCCCTTTACCACATAACAGGAGAATGCACTATGCTGACCCTACACATCCTACAGTGGTGTTTGTATCTGCATTGGAAGTGAAAACATTTCCCTTCATTAAATGCAAAGCACACATTGGCTTTCATATCTGGATTTTGAAGCCGAGGTTTTGGCACTGCCAACCCACTGTCTGTAAATGCCAGCTGGGCGGGGTGATAAGGAGTTATCCACGCCAGCCAAAGTTCCTGGTCTATTTTACCCCAGGGTAAATCAGACTTTTCTGCGATCCTCTGCCTAAATTCTCTGTCATATCTTAACCATGCTACCCAGATATAGCATAAGCCCTCATACTTGAACAAGGAAGTACACTCCTTGGGGCTCCTTACACATATTATACTCACATAAATGTTTGAGGCATCTTAGGTCTGCAGGGTTTGTCCTCCTTGTTTTTGTGTTTTCTTCACCCTTCCTCTGTCAGCTCTTCCCTGAAGAGCAGGGAAATAAATCTGCAAATTCCCCTTTCCAAATCTTTCCTGTAACCCCTTAAGACAGACGATTCCCAAGTGGGCGATCGGATCCCGCATAAGCTGCTGTGTCTCCTGCCTATGTTTCTTTAGGCATTATGCCACCTGGAGACGGGGGGAGGTCCCCTCCCTAACTGCTCCATATTCCCTTGTGGGATATCAATCACACCCCAAACCTGGGACAGTGCTACCCCTGCATCTGAGAGCGGCTCACTCTTATCAGGCAGGCTGCCCAACCTATGGGCCACCAATGCCAATGATTTTGCCAGGTCACCCCATATGCATCAAGGGGGGCATGTCAGAGGGAGGAAAGACCTGGCCTGCCACCCAGTTTATGGAACTCACTTTCATCGGAGGTAACAATGACCACAGGCCTCACTGAATTCAGAACTTTCTCTCAATAAGGTCTTCACACACGCATACATAATGTGCCCTTTTCACAGAGTGAAGCAATCGCTGATCTCCCACTGTGCTCTCAGAGCTTCAGGAGGGATTGTGCTTGAGTTAGTGAGTATGCCTTCATCAAGAGCTTTCTTTGCATCAGTGCAACTCCTCATTACCTCAATATCAAGCTGTGCATTAAGGGCACAAAATAAGCCCTATGGGATAGGAACAATGTTATGTGACCATCCTTCTTTAGCTTCCCATAATGTTGTCTCCAGCCCAGAAAAATGCCTGGGACGCATCTGTAAAACGTCTTCAAGGTATGTTGTATCCACAGAACTTAATAAAAAGATAAACCTTAGAGCCAGCATTTCTCAACTCTTCTTCTCTTGGACTAATGACTTATGATGCACACCTCTGCAAAGAACTGCATTTCTGTGCCAAATACAAACACTTCGCTAACAGTATCTGGCCTCCATATGCAAAAACAGTATCTCGCTCTTGATCCACTGGATATTTCTGTACTAGGGAAAAAACAAGATAAAAATGTAAATTTGCTAAGCAGAGTGTACAGTGATCATCATATGTACTTCTGTGGCTTATTTATACCCATAGTGAAAATGAATTGTACTAAATACTATCATTCATTTCACTTTTGTATTGTGATATACAGTTTCCTCTCTGCAGCACATGCACAACAGAACTCTGTCTTTCTCTCCATAACAGCATAAGCCAAATAAATGTTAACAGACTTGCACATTGATGCTGTTTCATTACTGACTTGGCTCTGCCTCATTTTATGGCTACGGTGTTGAACTCAATTCTTTTGTCATCCCTCTTTGTTTACTTCTACATTAGTGATAATATATTGCCAGAAAGGACATATGCTTGACAGATGCAGAACCCAGATATTGTTGTGAACTTTACGTCTCCAGCAGTGATATCTGGGTTTATCATTTGTTCATTTTCTTACTGCTGGATAGACCTTTAATGCCCTTTTTGGCTTTGCAATGTCGATTTCATTTATGGTGCCAGCTCCTGGGGTCAGCTAAAAAGGACATATATTTTGTGACTTGGGTCCATTCCATTAAATATGTATGAAACAATTCTCCATTCTAAATCTTTTAAAAGCAGCCATCTTAAGGCCTGATCTTGCTCTCATTGTGGTCAATGAGAATTGTGCTCCTGACTTTTAGGGGAGCAGGGTCATGCGAGTATAGTGTAACTTACCAAATGAATTCAAGGAATGGCCAGGATTTTCAAAAGTTACTAGGGAGTTTGGGTGCCTAACCTGAGATGCTTAAAGGGGCCTGATTTTCAGAGGGCAGGTGCTCAATGCAGAGACACTTGGCCAAATCAATGGCAAAGTCAGGATCAGAACTCAGGAATCCTCTGAACTGAACGGACTTCAGGAATTCTCAACAGGCTCTTAATGAATCGGAGTAAGATTTAAAGCTCTCTGCCATACAGCTTTTGTGTTTGTAGTCAAAGGTTGTTGGTAGCATGTGCCTGTACTGCAAAATAAGACTTACTGAGCCCTATTCCTCCCTGATGAAGCCAGTGGAGTTACAAGAGAAATGAACTGGGCCCACTTAATCAAGGATATATTTGTGCTGTGACAGCACGCTTATTATTCACTGATGTATTTCATGCTTTGTGGCTGGTAATGTTATTTCAGCCTGATATTTTGGTATTATATCTTCACAGCCCCTGCTTCTCTTTGAATTCTGGTGAAATTATGATAAACATAAATATGACATTCAAGTGTCAGAGTTTATTAGGGGACAAATTCTGCAAGGTGCTAAGGACCCTGAACTCCCACTGACTTCAACAGGACTACTCGTGCTTAGAGTGAGGCACGTGCTTAAGCACCTTGCTAAGTTGGGGCCTTAAACTGCTAAAAAGATATTCAATTACTTTCTTTTATTCTTGTATAAACAAATGGTGTCATGAAGCTGCTTTGTCAGTGTGCATGCAGAAACAGAGCCATCTGGGACAGTTTTAATTACAAATGCCTCAAAAGGCAGTTCAGTAGCTAGAATATTGCACAGTTAGCCTTGTGTTAATACTTTTATCTAGCTGGCATGACAACTTGCACATTACTCAGTACTAACTTCAGTCTTCTTAGCAACTGAACTACAGGTGATCATGGGGCACCTAAACTTTGCATGCTGGGTGGTGGCTCCCAGTTGGGCATTTTGTGCCCATCTGGCATCAGTCTTCTGTGGAGTGCGAAAACCCCACCACTTTATCAGAATGACAAAGGAAATCTTCTTCTTAGCATATGTGCAACAGGCCTCAGGCAGCACGTGACCAGGATTCATCACCGAATTTGGTCTGCTGGTTGGACCATTAGCTTCCCTGGCTTGGGCTGGGTTCTGACAGGGAGTCAATGTGAACGCTGATCCATACCCCCCGCAAAGGAAATGAACGAAGACTTAGAAGTGTGGGAAAGATTCTTGGAAGAGTTTAATGGAGTTTCAATATGGTGTTCAGACTAGTGCTCAAAAACATGAGCTGCAGGTACAACCTGATGCCTCGGGAGGCATAGATTTTGGGGTTTACTTTCAAGGAGATTGGTGTGCACAGAGGTGGTCAGAAAGCTGGGTGGCTCAGGGGAATCAGCTTCCTTGAGGGTTTTTTTTTCCTGTACTGGTGGCAGTCACTATTTGGGAAGAAAAATTTCAGAACAAAAAGTCTGTTTCTGGTGTGACAACCAATCTGTGGTCCATATTGTTGATAGACAGTTGGCTAAGACTATCCAGGGAATGAGGTTGGTGAGGGCCTTTGGTTTACATTGCCTGTGGTTTAACAGTCTTTTTCATGCAGTGCATGTCCTAGGAGTGGATACTGGTGTTGCTGATGCTCTATATTGATTTCAGGATGACAGATTCCGGGAACTCACCCCGCTGGCCAGCAAGGATTTGCAGGTGATGCTCCAACAACTCTGGAACCTTGGGTCATGACAGCTGTGGGACTAGTTGAGGACTTGGTTGCCCCGTGAACTCTGAGGGCCTGTAAGGCCAGCCTTTCAGAATGCATGGAATTTAGGGCACAGGAAGGGCTTCGCTGTGGGTGGCCCTTATCCACACACCAGGTGGTGCAATATGTGGTGTCTCTGACCCCCCCACAGTTGGGCTTCCTCTACTATCTCTGACTGGCTAGCAGGCCTGTCCTACTGGAGTAGGTTGGCTGGTTTCCCAGACCCATGTGAGCATTTCATAGTGAGGAAACTTTTACAAGGGCATAGGGTGACCAGATAGCAAGTGTGAAAAACTGGGACACTTTTTTGGGGGGAAAAGGGGGGTATAGTTATGTATATAAGACAAAGCCCCTAATATCGGGACAGTCCTGATAATATGGGACATCTGTTCATCCTAGAAGGGTGGTGCAGAAGGGATGGGTGCTGGAGAGACTACAGGTTACCCATAACACTGAAACCCACAGCAAAGCCTATAATAATCATGTCAGGGTCTGCAGCTGTGGGAAGGGGCCATTTTATTTAAGGTGGCATTTGTTGATGTTTTCTATAAGTGCCGTGTGGTTTACAGGAGTGGTGGTTTAAGGTAAAACTGGTAAATTGGGGTACATGGCTTCTTTGGGGGCAGAGGCTCTGTAGTTGCTATGGGCAACCCCAGTGTCAGGGGCTGGATGTCACAGGGGAACAATTCAAAGAGACTCAGAGACTGGGTTACTTGTTAATCTGCAAGGCGAAGTTAGAGCTGTCATAGTTTGAATGGCTGAGAGGTTGGAGGTGTCAGGGAGCTGACACCCAGCGATCACCAGAAAGACTCCCTCTTGCTGGAAGCAGGGGGTAACAGGGTGACTTACAGTCCTGGGTACCCCAAGTATAGTCACAATGGTCATGAAGGAAAAGCCAATCTTTGAACTCCCTGGCCTGATCCAGCAGAGGCCTTTGAGTATAAGGACAGAGCTCTTAAACTGGGTGTTATTCACTGGGGACCCTGCGCACAGGGGAGCACTAGGGTAACTGAAGGCAACCTGTGCTACGAAACAGATAGGCTACTGTGTATCATGTTAGCTGGACCTTTTCCAGAGCATTAGTTTCATTCCTGAATATAACAGGTTGCAGTAATCAAGCCTGGAGTGCATGACTAGGTGAATCACTGTGACCAGGTCTGAATCTATAATAAGGGGCACAATCATCTAGCTTGCTGCAAATGGAATGAGTATTTTATTTCTCATCATAGGTATCTGGGCATCCACTAGCCTGAGGAGTCCAACAGGACTGGAAGTCTGTGAACCAACTTAATAAGCTGAGTGCAGATGCCTGGCATCTGGGATATTATATAGGAGACAAATTCCTTAAAGTACTTATCTCTTCTTCCAAGCATCACCTCAGTCATGCCTGGATTCATGCAGGTGCCGATTTTGACAAGACACTAAGAAAGCTGTAAGGTAGTGCTGCTTATGTCTGAAGTCAAGAAGGTGTAGCACTGTAAATCTGTATAGAGTGGGCACTTCCGTCTGGGGTGTCTCACCAGCTGCACCAGCACTTTCCTGTAAATGTTGAGTACTTTGCGGGAGAGGGCAGAGCCTTGTGAGACTGCAGGTTACAACCCTGGAAGAAGCGAAACAGTTGCCCAATAATGACCCTCTCAGCATTTCAGGATGTTTCCATTCACCCCTATAACTTCATCTAACAGGAGTACAGTGGGTCAACATTTTTCCATTGTACCTGTTTGGGTTTTTTAAAAAAAAAACACCAGAAAATACCCTTTTGACAAACATTAAACATTTTGTAAAAAAAAATTATCTTGGTCAAAAAGTTTAATTTGTCGATGATACATTTCACATTTTTTTTGGAAATTTTTCTAAAAATTTTCATTTTGGTGGAGAGGTAAAAGGCACTCTCTGACCTTGTTACTCTCTCCTCCATACTTTTTCAGTGGAAAGGAGTGAAAAAGGAAGATAAAAAAATTTTCCTCACCAAAATGAAACAAAAATTTTCACTGAAAAAAACAAAAATTTCACAGGAGTTTTTGAATGGAATGAAAAATGTTAATTTCCCTCAAAAATTGTTGTAGAATATACTTACCTTTTATTCCAGCTAGCCCTATAAAGGAGTGTTTCTTGATAAACAGTACCAAGTACCAAAGTGTGGTCCAGCAGGAGGAATATGGTTGAACTTCCCTTGTCTATGGCCAAAAGGCGGTCATTCACCAGAGCAACAAGTTCTGCCCCTGTACTAAGTGCAGGCCTAAAGCCTGATTTAGAGGGACCCAAGACACTCATAAGAGGTTATGGAGGCCGTTTTTTTGCTAGCCTCCCACTAACTGGCTGAGAAAAGGGAAGTTAGATAATGGGCAGAGGGAGGAGGGGAGGTAGTTGGCAAGGTCACTTGTGTTGAGCACTGGCTTGTCTAGTGCATGTTTTAGAGTTAAAAATAAAGTCCCTCATCAAAGGAGGAGTGTAAAATCTGTTACTATGAGTCCCACATGCTTTCTACTCTCTTTTACGATTTAGGAGGACCAGAGTCACAAATGGTGGCCCTAATTGGGATTGGTGCTTCCATGACTACTTCTTGTGTGAATGTGCTAAATTCTTGGCAGGAGGGTTTTGTATTTCTGCTCATTTGCTTATCCTGGCTTTTCTTGGTAGCCCCTGAGTCCAGAAATAAGAAACTTCCTTGCAGAAAGAAGTGCTGGGTTCTGGGGTTGAATGGAGGCAGTCTGGATTTTTTAAGCAATTTACCATCCTGAAAAGTTCTGCAGTACATAACTTTGGGTACGTCTACACTACGGGATTAGTCCGAATTTACGGAATTCGATTTTATGAAACCGATTGTATAAATTCGATTGTACGCGGCCACAGTAAGCGGATTAATTCGGCGGTGCGCGTCCATGTACAAAGACTAGCGTCGAATTCCAGAGCGTTGCACTGTGGGTAGCTATCCCATAGCTATCCCAGAGTTCCCGCAGTCCCCCCCGCCCATTGGAATTCTGGGTCGAGATCCCAATGCCTGATGGGACAAAAAATATTGTCGCGGGCGGTTCTGGGAACATCCTCCCCCTCCCTCCGTGAAAACAACGGCAGACAACCATTTCGCGCCTTTTTTCCTTGTTGAACTGAGCGGACGCCATACCTCGGCAAGGATGGATCCCGCTCAGCTCAAGTTTGCAGTCATGAACATTGTAAACACCACGCGCATTATAGTGCAGTTTATGCTCAACCAGGACCAGAAAAGCCAGGCGAGGAGGAGGCGGCTACGGCAGCGCGGCGACGAGAGTGATGCGGACATGGACATGGACACAGAATTGTCTCGCGCCACGGGCCCCGGCGCTTTGGAGATCATGTTGGCAATGGGGCAGCTTCTTGCTGTGGAACGCCGATTCTGGGCCCGGGAAACAAGCACTGACTGGTGGGACCGCATAGTGCTGCAGGTGTGGGACGATTCCCAGTGGCTGCGAAACTTTCGCATGCGTAAGGGCACTTTCCTGGAACTTTGTGACTTGCTTTCCCCTGCCCTGACGCGCCAGAACACCAAGATGAGAGCAGCCCTCACAGTTGAGAAGCGAGTGGCGATAGCCCTGTGGAAGCTTGCAACACCGGACAGCTACCGGTCAGTCGGTAATCAGTTCGGAGTGGGAAAATCTACCGTGGGGGCTGCTGTCATGCAAGTAGCCAAAGCAATCGTTGAGCTGCTGCTAAAAAAGGTAGTGACGCTGGGAGATGTGCAGCTCATTGTGGATGGCTTTGCTGCAATGGGATTCCCTAACTGTGGTGGGGCGATAGATGGAACCCATATCCCGATCTTGGCACCGGAGCACCAGGGCAGCCAGTACATAAACCGCAAGGGGTACTTTTCTATGGTGCTGCAAGCAATGGTGGATCACAAGGGACGTTTCACCAACATCAACGTGGGATGGCCGGGAAGGGTTCATGACGCCCGCGTCTTCAGGAACACTAGTCTGTTTAAACGGCTGCAACAAGGGATTTACTTTCCAGACCGGAAAATTACCATTGGGGATGTTGAGATGCCCATCGTTATCCTTGGGGACCCAGCCTACCCCTTAATGCCGTGGCTCATGAAGCCATACACAGGCAGCCTGGACAGTAGTCAGGAGCGGTTCAACTACAGGCTGAGCAAGTGCAGGATGGTGGTAGAGTGTGCCTTTGGACGTTTAAAAGGTCGCTGGCGCTCGTTACTGACTCGCTCGGACCTCAGCCAAACCAACATCCCCATTGCTATTGCAGCTTGCTGTGTGCTCCACAATCTCTGTGAGAGCAAGGGGGAGACCTTTATGGCGGGGTGGGAGGCTGAGGCAAACCGCCTGGCCGCTGATTACGCGCAGCCAGACACCAGGGCGATTAGAAGAGCACACCGGGAAGCGGTGCGCATCAGAGAAGCTCTGAAAACAAGTTTCATTGCTGGCCAGGCTCCTGTGTGAAAGTTATGTTTGTTTGTCCCTGTTGAAAACCCGCCCCCTTGATTCACTCATTCCCTGTAAGCAACCCACCCTTCCCCCTTCCCCCTTCGATCCCAGTTTGATTTGAAAAAAATAAAGTCAGTTTCGTTTACAACTCAAGAACTTTTTATTAACGGGTGGTAATGAACATAGGGAGAGAAATAACCAGGTAGTCCGGGTGGGGTTTGGGAGGAGGGTAGGAGTGAAGGAACAGGGCAGGAAAAACATTCAAAATAATGAGAGCCTTTTGCTTGGGCTCTCTAATGGGGTGGAGTGGCAGGGTGCACGGAGCCTCCCCCCCCGCGTTCTTACACGTCGGGGTGAGGAGGCTACGGGACTTGGGGAGGGGGGAGGGCGGTTATAGAGGGGCTGCAGCGGCACTCGGTAATCCTGCAGCTGCCGTTCCTGGAGCTCCACCAGACGCCGGAGCATGTCTGTCTGCTCACGCAGCAGCCCCAGCGTTGCATCCCGCCACTTCTCGTCTCGGGCGTCCCTCCTCTCCTCACGTTCGTCCCTTCTCTCCTCACGTTGGTCCCTTTTCTCCTCCCGTTGGTCCCTCATGTCCTCCCGTTGGTCCCTCTTCTCCTCACGGTCACTGGCCTCTTTCCGGAATTTTAATACAGTGTCCTTCCAGTCATTGAAATTAGCTCTCTCATCCCGGGTCGATTGCATAATTTCCGAGAACATGTCGTCTCGCGTGCGTCTCTTTCGCCGCCTTATCTGGGAGAGCCTTCGGGCCGGGGGCGGGAGGATTGAAAAATTTGCAGCTGCAGGAGGAGGGAAAAAAAGGGAGAGAAGTATGTAAAAAGATACATTTTATAGAACAATGCTTATACTCTTTCACGGTGAACACTTTTCACATTACATAGCAATGTACAAGGTCGCATTTTGCATCTTATATTGAGTGCCCGCGGCTTTGGTGTTAGAGATCACAGCAGACGCAGGGCCGGGCAACAGAATTCGGCTTGTATGCAGCCATGGTAAGCCATTGTCCTGCGGCTTCTGCATTAAATCAGCGCCCTCCTTTCCCATAGCAAGCAAAGCCCTTTACGTGCTGCGGTTTTCCTGTTACCGTGCAGCATCAGATAACATAATAACCCCCACCCACCACCCATTCAATTCTGTGGGATGATCGGTTGACCCCCTCCCCCCACCACGTGGCTGGTATCATGGAAGATCCATGCAGATAACAAACTAGCCCCCCCATCCACTTCTGTGGGATGATCGCGTTACCCCTCCCCCCACCGCGTGGCTGGTATCAGGGAAGACCCCTGCTAGCCAAACGCGAAAACCTCAGCGCCATTGTCCACCCACTCCCCCCCGCCCGCTTGGCTAACTGCAGGGAAAGATTTCTTTTCAGCTACAGGCAAACAGCCCAGTAGGAACGGGGCCACCTCTGTCCCCTTAATTACATTCCCGTATTTCAAACAGGTTACCCTGAACGATATCACTCTCCTGAGGATAACACAGCAAGATAAAGAACGGATGTTGCTTGAATGCCAGCAAACACCGGGACCATACGCTGCCAAGCTTTGTCAAGCAATGATACCGGATTACTTGCTGCTAGCATGGCGCGGTCAAGTGTCCTACCATGGAGGACGGAATAAGGCTGCCCTGCCCAGAAACCTTCTGGAAAAGCTTTTGGAGTACCTCCAGGAGAGTTTCATGGAGATGTCCCTGGAGGATTTCAACTCCATCCCCAGACACGTTAACAGACTTTTCCAGTAGCTGTACTGGCCGCGAATGCATCCCAAGTCCCCAGGGCAAATTAATCATTAAACAAATACTTGTTTTAAACCATGTTTGATATATTTGAAAAGGTACACTCACCAGAGGTCCCTTCCAGGGGGTCTGCGATGCCGCCTTGGGAGGGTTCGGAGGGCACTTCGGTCAGGGTCAGAAACAGCTCCTGGCTGTCGGGGAGAATGGAGTGCTGTGTGCTCTCCACAAGTTCGTCCTCCTCCTCCTCCTCCTCTTCCCCGTCCGCAGATTCGTCATTCAAGGATGAGATTAACCCCTCCTCGGAGTCCACGGTCAGGGGTGGGGTAGTGGTGGCGGCCCCCCCGAGAATTGCATGCAGCTCCTCGTAGAAGCGGCATGTCTGCGGCTCTGCCCCGGACCGTCCGTTTGCCTCCTTGGTTTTCTGATAGGCCTGTCGGAGCTCCTTCACCTTAATACGGCACTGATAGGAGTCCCGATTGTGGCCTCTCTCCATCATGCCCTTGGAGATCTTGTCGAAAATTTTTGCATTCCGTCTCTTGGAACGCAGTTCTGCGAGCACGGAATCCTCTCCCCATATAGCGATCAGATCCAGTATCTCGCGTGTGGTCCATGCTGGTGCTCGTTTGCGGTTCTCGGACTGCATGGCTACCTGTGCTGTTCAGCTCTGTGTGGTCACCTGTGCTCACCAGGCTGGGCAGACAGGAAATGAAATTCAAAAGTTCGCGGGGCTTTTCCTGTCCAACTGCCCAGAGCATCCGAGTTTAGATTGCTGTCCAGAGCGGTCACAATGGTGCACTGTGGGATAGCTCCCGGAGGCCAATACCTTTGAATTCCGTCCACACTAACCCTAATTCGAACCAGCAATGTCGATTTCAGCGCTACTCCCCTCGTCGGAGAGGAGTACAGAAACCGATTTTAAGAGCACTTTAAATCGAATTAAATGGCCTCGTTGTGTGGACGGGTACAAGGTTAATTCGCTATAACGCTGCTAAATTCGAACTAAAATCGTAGTGTAGACCAGGCCTTTGCTTCCTCTCTGGCAGAGAAAAAGTAGGAGCTCTTTGCCTCCTGCATAGCACTGGCATAGGTTTGCCATTGCATGTGTGCACGTGTTATTGCCCTCTGCTTGCTGGCCTACAGAAAAGATAGGTCCACAGGTGTAGGAGCTCTCCTTTAGCACAGGAAGCAGAGGCCTGGCTTTCTGGAGCTAAAAATGAGGATTATATTCCCACCTTCTTGTGGGTGTGTGACATACATAGTAATTGTTACAGGTCTGCTATAATACAGCACATATCACAGCCATTTACCACTTTAATTTAAAAGTTCAAATCCTGAGGGTAGAGTCCAGTAAAACAAAATTTTCATATGGGATGTGTAACTTATGTATAATTGTTCTTATACAGGCATTCCTTGTGAGAAGGGTGGCAAACTTTTCTTTATTATACTTGTCAGAAATGTAACTTTTGGTAACTTCTGTCAAATAACCTGTTTGGTTCTGGCCTTTATCAGTTGCCAAAGTACTTTGCATCTGTTACGGAAAATGCAATACAATGAAATTTTAAACAAAAGGATACCTTCTGACCCACAGTTTAAAATACAAAGGCTTTTCCCCCCTTACACCCATCATAAAAAAGGGTTACTTACCTGTATTGTAACTGTTGTTCATCGAGATGTGTTCATCAGTGCACTGTAGCCAAAAAGCTTTCCCTAGTGATACCCATCAGGGTGGTACATGTGCTGTGCATCTCCTTGTGCATCCAGTCGAGGGCATAAAAGGAAGAGGCGCCACCTCAGTTCCTTCTCATGACATTGGCTGGTAGTTGGAGCTTTCAGTTGGCTATTGCTCATGGTACCCTGTTTTCCTCTGAGGAATTTTTTTTTCTTATTGTAAATAATTAGTAGTTAATTTGGTACCAGCGTTTTTTCCCACCCAGCAACTTATTGGTTTATTTTATTAAAAATGTTCTTGTTTTGATTTAGGTTTGTTTTGCCCGGTACCAGAGAGGCTTAGTTATGCCTAAGTATCCTGGCTTTAAGCACTGTCTGATATGCAGGGTGTCTATGCCTATTAGTGACCCTCACATCCACTTGCTGTTTTGTCTCGGTGAGGGCCATATTAGAGACAAGTACTCTATTTGTAAATCTTCTAAAAGGAGGACCTAGAAGCCTAGGAATATTAGGTTACGGGACTACCTCATGTAGTATGCCATGTATCCCTCCTGGGTGGGCCTGGGTTGTTCAAAACTGGAGCACTTCATCCTTGGCCTCCAGAAAAGCTCCTGCAGATCTTTCTGATGTGCCCTGCTGCTCAAAGTCAGTCACTGAGGAGAAGAGGAAGCATTCCCGTTGTCCACGTATGTCTCATAAAAGACAAGTCAGTTTCAGGGTGAGATCTGACTTCAAAAACTGATGAAGTCCTCTTCTTCTTCTAATGGGGATGTTGGGCACCTTAAAGCTTCAGCTAAGTCTTTGCAGGAGTCTTCATATACCGAGATTAGAGTGCAGGTAGAGACTCACAGTTCTTTGGTACTGATGGTTGAGCTTCAGCAAGAAGACCAGCCACTGACTCTGGTACCTTTTCATGTACTATCAAGACTGGCATCAACAAAGCTCCTAGTAGAGGCACCAACTTTGCCATTGTAACAGATTTTATCAGTGCCTATGCAGAGACCTATGCAGCGCATAAGACTTACTTTGTCTCTTGGTGCTGGATTCCCCTGTGCTGAAGCAGGATATTTCCTTGGCCAAGTACGTCATGCAATCAATATCTCAATCAGTGCCTCCTTTGGTACCAACTCTCACTTCCTTGGCACCAACACAAGGGGACTTAAACTGTCCATATTGTTCATAGTACCGATGAGTAAAGCTACCACCCAGCGGTGCCGTTCTTGGTCACATGCCCCAGTTACTCCTTCTGGTACCTCTCTACCAATGCCTACAACTACTCTTTTTCTTCATTAGAATCTGAGGAAGAGACCTATGCTTCCCCTTCTTTCAGAGGCAGATCAAGATTCTCTCCCACGTATTCATTGGTGGCAAGATCAGACACCTGCCACAGACAGGTCTACTGTGGCAGATCGAGGTAATCTCCCAGCTGGCAAACTCTGCCATACCCATATGTGCAGTGGCCATATTGGAACCCAGGGGACATTCCTCTAGCTAGCTTTTAGGTCAGTTTCCCCAGACCAGTTGAGGCAAACATCCTCACTTCATCCCAGAGACAGAGGAACCTGGTGCCTGGTACCAAGCTCAGTATTGACTTGCCTTAGGAGCCTCCTCGACTGGTACACACGATGCAGCAACTTTTGGAGTTGAAGGCTCAGACTGGCCCAGTAGAGACCGAGGACCCCATTTTAACCACCAATAACTCATCTTCTTGTCCAGATGAAGCCTTGGCTCCTGAATCATCATCTCCCATTGAGGACTATTTAAAAAACGACCAGGTACTCATTTCAGGGTGGCTAATTCCCTGGGGATCCAAATAGAACCAGTCCAAGACAACCCTCACCAGTTGGTGGACATTCTACATCTAACCATCTCAGGTAGTGTGGCCCTGCAAATTAATGAAGCCATTTTGGAAGCTGCAGAAACCTTATGGCAGACATCTGCTTCTTAAGCTCTTATGGTGAAAAAAACTGAATGCAGATACCAAATACCTTCACAGGGATATGGACACTTATATACCCATCCAGCTCCTGGGTCCCTGGTAGTTACAGCTGCCAATGAAAAATGGTGGGCGGGTTGCCCCCAACAGCTAGACTTGTTTTGGAGAAAGATTTATTCCACTGCTGAGTCACAAATGTGCATAGCCAAGCATCAGGTTTTACTGGCAGGGTCTGATTATTCCAACTGGGGTGCCCGTGCCTGATCTAAGTTTGCAGAGAAACTTCCTGATGATTTCAAGGAAAAATTTCAGGTTATGCTGGATAAAGGATGTCTAGTAGCACAAACATCTCTCCAGGAACTATTAGCTGTGGCGGACTCTGCAGCAAGGATGATGGTAACTTTGGTTATTGTGTGCCACCTCTTCATGGCTTCAGCATTTGGGAATACCTATGGAGATGCAACAAGCTATTGAGGACTTGCCTTTTGAAGGTTATTCATTGTTCTTATAGAAAACTGATGAGGCATTACATACCCTCACAGATTCTAGGGTGACCCTTCACTACGTGGGTTTATATACTTTGGTGCCCATGAGGAAACACTTCTACCCACAACTATTGCAGAGGCAATTAGACTCCTCCAGGAAAAAAATACAGACCTGAGAGGTGCAGGGCTCCCTCTTTATCTGCTACTACTGCTTCTAAACAACACCCCACCACAACAAAGCAGTCCATTTGACTGCTTGAGAGCAGCACTTCTTCTCCTTCCCTGCCATTCAGAGGCAAGCTGTCTCACTTCTTAGGTGCTTGGAAAGCCATCACTGCCGAAAAATGGCTTCTGAGCACTGTGGATCTGGGTTATGCACTCCAGTTCCTTTCTATGCCTCTCTCCCTTTCCCTATCCCTTTTCAGGGACCCCTCCTCAAATGTCTCTGTTATTATTCAAGAAATTCTTACACTTCTCTATCTAGAAACTATAGAGGATGTGTTCCTACAACATCAGGGAAAAGGATTCATGCAAGATATTTCCTCATACCCAAGCAAGAGGTGGGGGGATAAGACCCGTTCTAGCCCTGTGGAACTTAAATAAGTATATAAAGAAAACAACATGTTGTATGTTATCCTTAGTGTTCATCATCCTGTCACTTGATCCTGAAGATTGGTATGCTGCTCTTGATTTGCAGGAAGACTATTTCCATTTAGCTATTCACCAGAGCCACAGGAGATTTTTTAGATTTATAGTTTTGGACTGTCATTGCCAGTGTACTGTCCTCCCTTTTGGCCTGTCATCAGCTCCCAGGGTATTTACCAAATGCAGAATTGGCATTCATGTGTTCCCCTTCCTGGATGACTAGTTAATTCAGGAATATTCCGGACATCAGGTAGTCCTGGGCATGGTGAATCCAGTTNGGGGGGGGGGGGGGGGGCAGGGGCTGGATCTGACCTATGAATTTTGAGCACATGGAGTTGGCAATACTGCATACAGTGCATTTTCTATTCCATGCACAAAACTAGTATTAATTGGTTAGTATTAATTAATTTATTTAATATTAATGCAAAGTGAAGGTTGATAAATCAAGCAGTCAGAAGTCAGGAAATGCAGAGTTAGGGCTGAAAACTCAAATTTAGCTCTGATCCTTGTGTTTATGCCTTAAAATAAAGCCTGGCTTTCCATCATTTTAAATTATTTGTCAAATAAAACAACTTATAGTTTCATGCAAATAGGAATTGCTTATAGAAACTTACACACAGTAACTCACAATATCACACACAGCCCCTAGCCTCTTTTGTGTTGAGAGAACATGGAGTGTGAGGGAATTAATGTGCTTTAAAGTTTCTGATTCCAATCAGGATTTTGTTGTCATTTAATGGTGGGGGAAGGAAGAAGGGAAGAGGGAGGAAGCTCCTTCTAATTTCTCTCTGCTAAAGTCTCCTATGGGCTTGGACTTTTCTAGGATCCATCCGCTGCACTCCCACATGATCTGTCTGACAGCTTTGTTGGGGGAGAAGCTAACTCTCTTCAAGCTGGACAGTGCCCTAATTTAATTTCAGTTTCATGGCAGACTGGGAGAATTGTCTGGTCTGGCTGTGAGATGCAAAGTCTCAGCAGACTATATCAGTTCCTCAATACAGTCTGCAACAACCCCCCTAAACCAACTTCCATCAAACCCATGAAGCCACTGCTTCCTCTGCACCAGTCTCACCCAGCCACCCTTCTAGTATGTCTACAAGACAAAAAAAAAGGGGGGGGGGGTGTTCTTAACTCAGGTTAGCTGAGGTTAAAATAGCAGTGAAGACATGGGAACCCTGGTTTTAACTTGGGTTGGCAACTTGAGTTCAACCCCAAACTCCCCCACAGGCTTTAACTCTGGTTAGCTAACCGAAGTTAACACACTTTTTTTTTTTGCAGTGTAGACATACATTTAGACACACTCAAAGCTCCTACTCTCTCTAATGCAATCCCTCCCAGCCTAGGATTCTCAAAGACTCTATTCTCCCTTTGAACCAGAGAAGCTAGAACACTTGTCTGTTTTCTTTGTTATTCCCTTATGATGTTATTTTTCTGGCCTCCCAATGTAATTAGAAAAAAAACAGAACAACCATTCCCAGACTAGAAAAACTCCAAGATCCATGGAGCTCCCAGCATTATTTCCCCAGCTCTCGGTGTTGCGACAAATTTTTATAACTTCCCTAATTTGGGGATTTCACTGAGCTTGTTCCCTTGTTCACACTCTTCAACATATAACTTAGCTATTCCCAGGTATTTCTCCAGGTTCTTCTACTTTTCTTCCCATGTTGCTGTTAAATCTCTTCTTTATATTTTTTAATTTCCCTTTTCTCTCTCTCCCTGACTTGCCCAGGTCTGTCTTGATCACTACAAGAGTGTGTACTCAGCCCTTCTGCTCCCACCTTGCCTAACTGCTGAGTTCCCTCTGGAAAGGCAGACCAAAGGTTTATTTCCCACCCAGTTACCAACTTCACAGTGCTAGGTTTTGTGCTGAGTGGTTGACATCACAGAACGGCGCTGAGATACTCTCTGTCTTTCACAGTTAAGGCACCTCAACAACCTTAAACTTCCCAGTAGTGACACTATGCAATAACCATATGATTAGGATAAAGGGATTTTATTGTTTGTGGTCCCAGATTAGATAGAACTGATTTTTAAATGCACTTTCAATTTTCCTTTTCATATTTTTCTCTCACATTCTGTCACCAAGGGGCAGAGTTAAAGTTCCTCAGCTGTGTATTTCCATACCTTTAGCCTGAACTCTCAATTTCCCAAGTTTAATGCTGGGTTTGGGGATAATTACAACATCCCTGTAAAGGTTTTTACCCTTAAGTTACGGATTCATACTCACAACATTAACTCAATTTTAACATAGTTTGTCTGGCATTTTCCTTGGTTATTAAAAATGATTTAAAATGCCAGACATGAACCCTAAGTGAGAATTCCACAGAGAATGTTGCCTGGGATTATTTCTAATTATTTGACAATAGGTAGTATCAACCTTAAATCATTTTTTTGTATTTTAACTATAGGGCAGTTAACTCTTTGGGGAGGCTTGGAGGCCTGTGGAGTTTCTTTTGGGAATCTCATAGACTTGAAGGCCAGAAGGGACTATCATGATCATCTAGTCTAACCTCCTGCACCTGGAAAGCCACAGAACCTCACCCACTCACTTGGGTAATAGACCCCTAACCGCTCGCTGGGTTACTGAAGTCCTGAAATCATAGTTTAAAGACTTCAAGTTACAGAGATTTCACCATTTACACTAGTTTAAACCTGCAAGTGACACGTGGCCCATGCTGCAGAGGAAGGAAAAAAAAAACCCAGGGTCTCTGACCCGGGGGAAAATTCCTTCCCAACCCCAAATATGGCAATCAGTTAATTCCTGAACATGTGGTCAAGACCCACCAGCAAGGCACGTGGGAAAGAATTCTCTGTAGTAACTCAGAGCCCTCCCCATCTTGTGTCCCATCACTGTCCATGAATCTGAGAGCTAAGGACATTTGTTACAATAATAAACTGTGCCCTGAAGCACCGGCCTGAAACAGCCTCGGGCATGGTGCTGGTTCTGTCCTGGGCTGGTGAGAATGCTCACTAATTCACAGAGTACCACTGAAAAATAAACAGTTCACATTCTAAATACAGAGGCACCACAATAATGCCAATACTCTGTCACACCATGTGCTTACATATTAATAGCACCCACAGCATCATACTTTTTAAATAAAATTCTACCCCACAAATTTACAAAATAATCTCTTTTAATTTTGCTTTGTTTCTTCCTACTCCTTGTTGTCTGGCAGGGGCAAATACATTAAAGGGCACCTTTGTGTTGAAAAATTGTATTTGTTCAACTTTTTTAGGTTTAGTACCTCTCTATTCTTTTGCAACCTGGGTACTACAGTTTTTTAGATCCTTTTGTTGATAAACAGATCAGCATAGAGATGGGATTGAAGGTAAATCATGCCTGATATTCACATGTCCCCTCTAAACATGAGACCTTCCTTGCGTGAGTATTTTTTCCTCCAGATAAAAGCCTCAGAGATTCAGATGTATTTGGGTTTGAATTCCAGACACCGACTTGGAAAATCTTGCATTGCAAATGGAAAAAATGATACCTGATTCTAATGGTTCATTGTAGCTTTTGTATGCTCTCATCTAGTGGCAATGCTTTCTAGCATGCTGTGCTAAACAAAGTACACTTTAATGAGGGCCTGTGGATGATTTGCTAGCCTTATGTGTGAGGAAGCCAGAAGTTTGCTTTACCCAGTTATCATTTCTACTATTGAATCCCACTGTGTTTGGGAGATGTGATATTATTATATATATATTTTTAAAGCCATTGCTTTTCAAGTTCATCAGCAATGTCTGAGCAGAGTTGGCTTTAAGTCAGACTGCATTCTGCTCAATTCTAAATTCTCTACCTTTCCACCCCTATGATTTTTATCACAGATCTACCTCACCCTCTTCTGCCATACTGTTAATATTTTCAGTGTGGTTTCAATCACTCACAGGCTCACAGCCAGTCAGCCATCTTCAGTGTGACAAAAGAGGCATCTCAAAAGCTGAAGCATTTGCACGAAATTGCTTAGCAAATTTAGTGGCCTTTTAATTTTGCTGCCCTGTGTGACCATCTCATTTACCGTTTCCTATGGCTGACCCAGAATAGTGAGTGTGATCTTTAAAACTTCCTAGACATTACTCAAGAATACAAACACAGTGCCGAGGAGGGCATTTAGAACTGCAACCGGAGGATAGAAGAAACCATTAAATGGATACAAACCTGAACTCTCTGTAACTGAGGCTTTTTTCTCCTGAGATGCAATTCTTGGCAAATCAAGTTTCTATAAAATAAAATGTGAACAAAAAGTGTCATAATTCCACTCTCTGAACAATATTTTTTCAGAGACAAATTAGGTTTGCCAATACGTCACTTTTGATGCATCTTCACAGCAATTCAATGCAACTTGTTCAGCTGCTTTTTCCAATGAGTATTCCAACTGATCGTAATAAGTCTAACCAAAAAAAACTCTGCGCTATTTGGTCTTGTTATAAAAGGGGGGGAAATCTGTAAACCTACTTTGCAGTTTGTCATTCTGATCAATCTTTTCCTGACAGATAAAGATTAGCTGTTGGCCCTTGTGGCTAATGCTGAAGCCAAGTGAGATTAGGGAAGGTAACATTAGCATGCATGTCCCAGGACAGCTCATGGTTTCTGATAACCATTGAATAACCAGGGTCAAATTAGTGATGTGCTGCCAATACTTTACAAAAGGACTCCCACAAAAGTGTTCCCCTGAGCCTATGATAAACCCCAGATCTCTGGTGAGTGTCTGGTTGCAGAGAGGAAGGATGAAGGACTGAAGAAACTGCTCTGTGAGTGAGTTTACCCATCACTCAACTGGGGATAATAATGCTCCCCCGCATCAAGAGTGTGTTGTGAGTTTAATTAAAGTACCTCAAATGATAAGTACTACAAAACTCCTAGTATGAAGATAATATGTCATATGTCAAGTTTAATTAGTTTTTAATGGTGATGTCTTCTGCAAACAGTAATCTTACCATGTGTATAAAAATTGTAAGGATACAGGCATTACATTAGACTTTGTTTCATGTTTCTTACATACAATACAGTATTTCTTTGAGTTGCCATGCTATTTTAATCATGGAACTATTTCCAACTTTATGCTGAATAATAACACATTTATTTTTCTTGTGTCTCGTCTGAGAGAACAGTTGCTATTTTGCTGTCCTGTCTTCCGAATGTCAAACAATAGCTGAGGCTAAAATGTTTACATCTAAGTTCTGCCAAGTCTGAATTATTAATTTCTGGCTCTGCTTGGTCTCTTCAGCTTGTCCTGGATATTCGTTTGAACTTTGATGCATCACTCCCTTTCATTTCTAAGATGACAGAACAGATTCATCGATTGCTTTTCATTGATTCAAACCGGTCTCTGGTGTGACACTTCAAAGACATGTTTAGAATTGCTTTCTCCTATCCTGAATATTGCTTGTTTCCAGAGCAGCTTCTCTTCTTCTAACACAAAATTATTGATCCATGCATGCAGGGCTTGATTATTATTCTTGTCTTCTCACTGGCCTCCCTCATACTCTTATCTGACAATTATATTGAGCCCAGAATGTTACAGCATTTTCATTAACTCATTCCAAAATTAGGGACTGAGCCTTACTCCCATGAATAGTTGCTATTCACCTGTGTATCCGCACACACATAAGAGTTTCTAAGATTAGGACCTTGATGATCATTTGATGGGGTGGACCAGGCCCTGAGGCCCCTTGCTGGAGGCCTTGTGGCCCTGCCACTCCCACCCCCCAGAAAAGGGTAGTTGAGAGGTCCTCCAAGCTGCCTTGAGCGGCTGTGTGAGAAGCCGCCAGTGTGGGAAGCAGCCAATCAGGGCCCAGCAGGTCAGTATAAGAAGAGCTGCAGGGCCAAAGCAAGTTCAGTTCCTTGCTAGAGCTAGAGAAGAGTGGATGGTGTTCCAGGCTGATTTCTGGGACTCCACAAGGACAAGGCCCTGAGGTAAGGGTGAAGAATGTGTGGGAGCCACGGGGAAGTGGCCCAGGGAATTATAGCAGCAATGCAGTTTATTTAAAGGGATACTGTGCATGGCTGCTATTTATAGGCTCCCTGAACTGGGACCTGGAGTAGAGGGTGGGCCTGGGTCTGGGTCTGTCTCCTCTCCCCCACCCCTGCCAGCCACTGGGAAAGTGGCCTGGACTTTGAGGCACCCCAGAAGGGGGGCTGAACTGTAGTAGCCCAGCTGAAGAGCTGGGCCCAGAAAGGCCCTGAGAGGTGAAGATATTATTTCCAGGGAAGCAGCCCTGAGACACTGCTCTATTCCAGAGCGGGACAAACAGAGAGACATCACAGAGGGCACTGAGAGAGGCCCCTGTTGGACTTATACCCCAAAAGGGGTTTGTGTTGCTTTTATCTCACAGATTGTGTCTGACTTGGCCAGAGGGCTGAGTCACTGAAGACCCACCACAAATAGATTGAGAGTGCAGGCACACACACTTGGCCAGGGATTGCTCACGAGAGGTGAATGTGACACCCCTTCCCCCCATTACAGATCATGTTTGTTCCTGTTCTTTCTTAACTCCATTAGCTTTGGGCACATGTGATAGGGAGCTTGGGAGGCTGAGCAGCTTAGGGACAGGGCCGGCTCCAGGCACCACCTAAAGAAGCAGGTGCTTGGGGTGGCCAATACCAAGGGGCAGCACTCCGTCCGCTATCGGGGCGGCACATCCGGGTCTTTGGCGGCAATTCGGCGGCGGGTCCATCAGTCCCTTTCAGAACGAAGGACCTGCCGCCGAATTGCCGCCGAAGAGTGGAGCGGTGTGATTGCGCTGCCGCAGCTTTTTTTTCTTTTTTCTTTTTGCCACTTGGGGCAGCAGAAAACCTGGAGCCGACCCTGCCTAGGGGTTAGCACACCTGATGTCCAGCCCTTTGCCTCCCTGTCCGGATGGTAGAGGGGTGTGCTCCTGACCTTGAGCCATGAATCTTTGGCTCTCCTCCCACAGCTGGGCCTTGGCCCTCCCTCTCCACCAGGTCCCAGCCCAAGGCTCTGTGGGAAGCAACACCAGCAGGGTCCTCCCTGCAGCAAGTGTAAGTTTGCTTCTCTGGGCATGTCCTACTTGTAGATCCCTTCAGTCACTCAATAACAAAAGAAGTTCAAATATGTAGAGCCCTGCAGGACCTGCTGGCCCTCAAAGAGGGGTGGTGGCTGGAGAAGGCTCTGCCTGAGCGCATTACTGCTCCATAGTCCCTCACAGGCTCACTCTTCTGTCTGGCTTCCTGGAAAAGGATTCCTCACTCCTCCAGCCTGTCCACCACCCTTTGTCTGGGCTTCTGAGCTCCTTTTAACCCACTCTTCCAGTGGGAGCATACTAGGTAGGCCTGGAGGGGTGGGGTTACCTGGGCTCAGTATTACCTTTTAACCCCTTCAGGTCCAGAGTGGGGTTTGTACACCCCACCAGAGTGCAACAAGGTTGGGTTTTTTAAATTCTGACTCTGATCTTTAAGTGTCTTAATTTCCCTCCCTCCTATGTAAGCCAATGACCACACTGACATCAAAGGAAGCAGGACTGGGTCTTCTCTCTATTTGATAAGAACCACATTTCTTTCTAGTTGTTTTAGGGTTTAATCCATCAAGGTGACACTCTTGTGAGCCAATCAGAGTGAAGACCTTGGAGGCAGCCCTCAGCATATTGCAGGATCAGCCATTAGATCTCTTAGTCAGGGCCTTTGGGTGCCCACTAGTGTTGCCACCTGTTCAGGTTTTCCCAGAATTGTCCCTTTTTCAGGTAGCTATCCAGAGACATCTTCACGTGTGCTCAGTATATACTGCCAGCTTTCCAGTTTTAAGAACTCAGGATCAGTTTTATGGGCTCAGCAACTCAAGTGACCCTCTCTGCTTGGATTACATTCCTGTGTTGAAATTCTGGCTCCATTGAACTCAGAGTTTTGTCAATGGGATTCCACCCCTCTGGGTAGCTAGGATTCTGAGTACTGTTTTTAGACCAAATCCTGGAGACATTCTAAGTACTCACAACTCCCCCTGAAGTCAATGACAGTCACAGGTGCTCATTACCTCTACAGTTTTGGCCCTATATAGGCTGTGTAATATTTTTCCATGGAGAATTAGAAATTCTGATGCTTTACTACAGTTCAAATACAATTTTAAAAGCCATCTTTCAAGTCAACTTTTTTCGTCTTTCATTTTATTCCCATGGCTCCATGATTTGAACAGCATGTTTAGTTGACACATCCTTGAATTATGAAGTAAGAATAATTATGATGATGAAGAGGGTTGTGGTTTCGTCATAGCAATTTTTAGGGAAAGCTATGGGGTGGTCATAGTGAAAAGAACAAAAATCAGGGAACCACAAGAAAAGAAAACAGTAAAAGTCACAGGTCCTGTTTTGTACAGGTCTGTCTCATCTTACGCTGGGGTTACATTCCGCAGTCAGCGCCTAAAGCGAAAATCGCGTATAGTCAAAATTACATTGAATGTAATAGCGGGCGGAATCGCCCGCACTACAGAAACAGTATTTAAATTGTTATTTTTCTCTCTTTTTTTTGTTTTTGCCGACCGCGTAAAGCTGAAATCGCGCATGTTAAATGCGCCTAAGATGCGACAGACCTGTATCTGGTATTGTAATGACTGTCCCATTTCAGTGCTAATAGCAAAAGCATTAAGTAAGCTATCTGAACAGTTTTGAATACACATTAGGATTTGCCTGTGAGCAAACCCAATCCAGCTCTATATAAGGAAAACATATTTGTATCTTAGGAAGGGGAGAATGTATGACCTGTTGGAGGATGAAGGTCTCTGCAAAGTCGACTAGCATCTTTTATGTAGAGCTGTTGAACTCCTGCTCTGTCAAATCATTTCAGCCAGGGTTTGTGTCTGATCCTCAACTCAACAAAGCTGCCCTGTGATCATCTTAACAAGCCCCTTAAGGATTCCCCCCCACACTTGGGAATCGTTAGATAGCACAGAGCTACAACCATGACTCCTATGCGATTCCCCTCTCAGCCAGAGGAGGGCTGCCAGGTGCCCTTATGTCCTGGGGACTGCTGGCTGCAGGATGAGAAATGGGACTCTAGACAACTGGCATAAATTAGAGCAGTCTTCTAATTTACACTAGGGTTTCCAGAGGGCACAGATTGTGCCTAAAGCCACTATTGCCACTACCTCCCCTGCATCCACCTTTCCAGTCTTGCAGGGAGTACAGTTTAGCCAAACAGGAGGGTCTGACACTTTAGTCTCAGCTCTCAAGGCTCTCAATAAAATTTCTTCAGCTACTTGTCACCCACACACAAATTGAGAAATAGACTTAAGTCACCTATATTTTTTTAAGCACAATCATTATCCAGTCCATGACTCCTGTGATGCTAAGTGATCATGGATTCCTTCATTTTTGTGTGGATTTTTTGGCATTTGGCAATTGCTATGTCTGAGTGGGTGGCTGACTGGATAGTACTGGCTCACCAAACTGCATGGAGCATTTTGACAATTGCAGTTAAAGCATGGGCTGCACGGGAACATAATAGAGCAGGGGTTCCCAAATTTTTTTTGCTGTATCTCTCTTCTCCACGGGAGCCACACAACAGCCCCATCCCCACTGCTCCTGCCCTTCTGAGGCAGAAAGTCAGAGGGCAGCAGGCAGTTCAAGCCTGGGGTGGTGACAGGACCCAGCTGGCTCTATCCCAGAGGAGCCTATGGCAGTGCAGAGTGGACCAGGGCCCTCTCACTCCCTCCTACCTGCCTGGATCCTCTGTCTCCTGCAAGCTCTGGAGAGTTTAAAATATCTGGGTCTGTGGCCATACAGGTGCCCATGGCAGGGTGACCAGATGTCCCAATATTAGTGGCTTTGTCTTATATACGCAACTATCCCTCTCTCTTTCCCTCCTCCCACCCCCCACAAAAAAGAAGTGACCCTAGGGCAAGACAGCAGCAGGGAGCACACCAGGGAGTCCACCGTGGTCAGGGAAGGGAAGAGGATAGAGCAGTAGGCTGCTGCTAGGTCTGGGCAAGGCTGCACTCCCTAGGGTGACCAGATAGCAAGTACGAAAAATAAGGACACTTTTTTTTTGGGGGGGGGGGGGGGAGGAGAGGGAAGGGGGGTATAGTTGCCTATATAAGACAAAGTCCCTATAGCGGGACGGTCCCAATAATATCACTCCACCCAACCACTGGGGACCCCTTATGCATTCTCTCCGCCACTGTGCTGCCCTGCCCCGGCCTGGATGCCTGGCCAGATGCAGCCCTGCACCTCACTTCATGCCTCCCCGATAATCTCATCATGGCCCTCAGGGAGAGCGAAGCCCACAGTTTGAAAAAACAGTGTAACTGAGAGAGCCAGCCTCAGCAATCTCTCTCTGAGCCAGGAAACGCATAGGTAAGTAATTAGGGAATTTATTCTGGTTTGGGAGGTTTTTTTAATTCTTGTTTTAAAGTATCCTGAAACAAGATGGGGAGAGTGGACAGTTTACACAACGGTATGTTTACATTCCAAATAGTAATGAGTGAATAACTTACAAGAAATTTACCTGATTTCATCTCATTTTCAGCTTGCAAAATAGTAGTGATCTACCAATCTATTTTAAATATACTGTAGTATGTGAGTGCCTCACAATCTTTAATGTAGTTATCCTCACAACATCCCAGTGAGGTTGGGAAGTGCTATTATCCCTATTGTACAGTCGGGATGTAATTTGGTTTCTGTGAATACTCCTCCATTTTTGAAAAATGCTTCCTTCAAACACTGGTGTCATTAAAACTCCATCACTTGTATGTTTTCAGAAAGCAAACATACAAGGAGTGCAAGCTTGGTCCAAGCACCACTTAAAACGTCAAATTAATATTTACATTAAAATATGCAGTATTTGTCCAGCTCTAAGTGTTAATATATCTTTAAGGGGTTTAAGACACTTGGCTAGGTTTTGTTTTTTCTAGGAAATGACTGTATCAGAGCAGCATAAAAAGGAGACTTTTGAATCTCTGACTAGACTAAAGCTCAGCACATGGTCCAGAGAATCACTTTCTGAATTCTTGTATCAGAGGCGTAGCCGTGTTAGTCTGGATCTGTAAAAAGCAACAAAGAGTCCTGTGGCACCTTTAAGACTAACAGAAGTGTTGGAGCATAAGCTTTCGTGGGTGAATACCCACTTCGTCAGAGGCATGTAATGGAAATTTCCATTACATGCGTCTGACGAAGTGGGTATTCGCCCACGAAAGCTTATGCTCCAATACTTCTGTTAGTCTTAAAGGTGCCACAGGACTCTCTGTTGCTTTCTGAATTCTGGCATGCATGGAGGATCAACATTAAAGACAAAAGTGGGAATCTCAAAAAAGAGAATTGGCCAGAGCCATTATGAGATCTATTCCCATAGGCTGTGCATGTGCTGTAATGTCAAGCAAATTTGTATTCGGGAATTGCTGCCACATCTGATTTGGTGACTGTTCTATTCAGCATCACTAGGAAACTCCCCAGGAGAACATTGTCTCCATCCTGATGTTATGGCCATTAGCACTGAATCGCAGCCTCAGAACCCAAAAGAATCCACTGACCAACAAGAAGACAACTCCAGTTGTCTCTTCCTCCCTTAAAATAAGTGTGAAAGGACAAAATGACAACAACCAACACAACCTACAGCGCATGCAGCCACTGGTACTCTGTGTGAGACATTTCAGCCTGAATACATTCCATTCCAAAATTCCAGTTGTGGAGAAAGGTATGAATTCTGATAGCCCAAAAAGGGTGAAAGCACAAGTTATGTCTCTTTCTCAAGTGTTGTCTGTTATGGAACAGGACTTTTATCATCAATGCCACTGGGCAAAGACAACCCTACATAGCGCATTTGTTGGTGATCTCCCCTGAAAATCTGGGTAGCTAGCAAGGCCCAAAGTGGAACACTGGGAATGAAATCCTGGTCCCATTGAAGTCAATGGCAAAACTTCCATTGACTCCAGAGGGGCCAGGACATCCCCTACATTTACACATCTGTACATACAACACCGGCAACAAGGGCAGGATCTAACCCTTACTTAGGGTTTGTTGCTGCTCCCATTGACAATGTCAAAACTCCCACTAACTTCAATATTGGAGCTGGACCAGAGCCTTAGTAAATAAATCTCTTTTAGATATCTAATGTCACTGGGATTTGCCCTTAACAAATGGTTGTTAGGGTAATACATACTTGTCTTATGCAAACTTCTTCCCATTATAAAATTAGACCTTTATGTTTGCTATAGTTCATGCTGTAAAAAGAGTTAGTTGAAAATATTTCAACAATTGTTTGAATATTTACTTTATTGACTTTAGATCAGTTTTGTTGAAGCAACATGGCTTTTAGAAACATAGTTGTTTTAAGAGGACATGTGATTATTATTTTTTTCCCCAAGTCAACCTTCTACATTGAAGCAGCATGGAGTGAATAGGGCACTGGATTGTGCATCAAAAGACCTGGATTATATTCCTGCTGCGCTACTGACTGCTGTGAAACATAATGCCTCAGTGTCTACATCAGTAAAATGGGGGTGGTAATAATTACCTTCATTTCTAAAGCATTTTTATATATGGATGAAAAGCACAATATAAGTGCTAAGCAATATTTGCCTACTGGAGTTGGTAGAAACATGTTACAAAAGAAAAGTATAATATATCTTTAAGCATGGACATTTGGAATCTGAGTATAGAAATCTCCGGGCCAGATCAGAACAATGGTCCAACTAGCGTGGTGTCATCTCTCCAGACTCTATTGGATGCTTGAGAGGAATGTGCAGATATAGTGGGCAATTATGGAATAACCTGCTGTGGGGGAAAATTACGCTGGCCCTGTCCTTCTAAATTTTTCTGGCCAGGGCCCTCCCAGCAGCTAACAGGCCCGCGAGCCTAAACCAAGCTAAGTGTTGTGCTCCTTGACAGTGGCGGTCAGAGGTTGAGACACAGGGAGGGAAGGGGGAGGGGGGCTGGAAAGAAGGATGGTGAAAGCCCCAGCAACAAGAATAATTTGCAATATGTGCCTACTGCTTTTGAACTATAATAACCACTTGTGTAAAGCAATCAGTATGAAGCAATCATCTAAAATGAGTAACCATGCCTCCCCCTACCCCATTTGTGTAACCATGCCTCCCCCTATTCCATTTGTATGACTACCCCCATTAAGTAACTGTACCCTGTAAGGGGCAATTGTGTAATAAGCACCCCATAAAAGGCAAAATTGTAACAGCGTTGGAAACCACCAAAAAGCCCTTAACTCAAATTGCACCCATCCGGGGCAAGGTTGCAAAAGAATAATGAAAAGTACCAAAAGACCCTAACTCCCTTTTTCCTAATAAGGTTACTGCTACTCAAGTGTGTGCAATTTAATTCCTAATATGGTCAATCATTACTTAACTATGTGTAATTTTGTTTGCAGTTTTAAACTTGAAAAGCTTCTGGTAGACTCTGCTTCAGGGGCGCAGTTTCCAAACTGCTACCCCCAACGCGTTGGTGTGTATCAATAAACAGTCCTCAGGCTTAAGTCTTCGATCCAAAATAACTGTCTGGGTATATTTTTCCACGACACTGCCTAAAGATGTTTCTTTCTAACCCACAGCAGTCAGTGGGTGGCTGATGACCTGAAGCATGTGGGGGATTTTCTCCTCTCTAATACAAGTATCTAGCCCTTTTTTTTTAATCCTGCAAAGCTTTTTGCCTCAGTGATATCTTGTGACAATGAATTTCACAGGTTAATCAGGTAGGAAAGTATTTTTTGCAGCTTTAAATTTGTTGCCTCATTTTCATTGGATGTCTCTTTGTTCTTGTATTGTGACATAATGTCACATCCCACTTACTTTCTTTATACCATTCATTATTTTATATAATATTGGTAATCATCACTTCTCATACTTTTGTCTCATGTTGCTTCTTTGCAAAGAGTGGCCTAACCCAGTACCTCAGATCTGAATATCCCTGAACTTTAAGCTCTAAACCAGATCTGGATCCAAATTTTGTGATTTTTTTAGCCTATTTCTTCGTAAACTGTTTAGAATAACAGTGCCTGAAATTGTGTGTGTGGGGGGGTGGGGTGTAAACTTTCTTCTTTGAAAGTGTTGTATTAGGAATTTTAAGTAGGTTATGCCTTAAGTAGGTTAATTAGGTGATTTGTTTTTCTGCTATCAGCAATGAATTAATTCTTCATTAATCAAGATTTTGAAAGAGGGAATAACTCTTAACCCCTTTGCTGTCCCACAGCAAGTGACAGTCAGTGCGTTCATGTCTGCTGTAAACAAGAGATAATGAAAAAAGGGATAAAAGGTAAAGAGAAATGCACTGAAAAATCACTTATTGAAAAGCCCACTTCATTTCAGCACATATCCATGAGTCAGCTGAGATCCTCAGCTAGGGTAAATCAGTATAGCTCCATTAATTTTAATTGCTTGCATTGACTATTCCAGTTTATCCCAGTTGAGGATCTGGCCCCAAATATTTATTTTCACTTTAGATCTGGCCATCTTAATAAACATGTGGCTATTTTTTTTTGTTTAGGCAGTTGGAGTACATCTACTCTAAACAAATACTGTGTGTCTGAGTTTGAACTACCCAGAAAGCTCTGAGACATCAAACTATTGTCAGTTAGTTGTAAACCAGAGATTCCAAATCTCACTAGAAGACTCTTCCAAGCTTATTGCCCTGGAGCTTGTGATAAAGAACAAGCCTAAAAATACGTGCAAAAAAAATAATCACAAGATAATTAATTGTATAGCTAACAAGAAAACAAAAAGCAAGCCTTAAAAACGCTGCTGAAAATCACATCAGCTAGGCCAAGAACTAGGAATCCTTACCATCAAAGTAATCATTCCAAAAACTCAGTCTTGTCTTCCACAATGATCTCTATCTATTTTGAGCCAAAACTCTAGAGGAGAGTATAAAACCAGAGAATGTAAATGGCTCAGATATGCATGGCTTGTTTTCAGGATAAAAGCTATAGGGGACTTGGTTACTATAAATTGTTTTGCTCTTAAAATGACAGTCAGAAATGTTTAGCACTCAGTTATTTTTGCTACAAACAAAACTTTTTTTTTTTAAACTACACTAATCCTGGGCTAGGTTTTTCAGATCCACTGTGGGTCTTACAGGCTGACATAATTCAGAGCTCTCTGAGGGTGGCTCTAACACCGTGGATGGTGGATCAGGATCAGACCACAGCAGCTGGGAGCTTTATGCCTGTCTTTCATACCACACTCTGATTTGCATTGTGTGTGTGTGTGTTTGTTTTTTTGGCGAGGGGGTAGAATCAGAGCCAATTATCTTTGCAGTGCAAGGGTTCTAGTGTTTTGGCTGCATAGCCTCTGCAAAGCCTAATCCTAATTTAGGGGCCTAAAGCAGCTTCTAAGAAATCACATTCTGGGGATTGGGAATATCATTCTGACTAACAGAGTTGTACCTCCATCTGCATGCCTATATATGGAGTGTGGCCAACAATTTTTCATAAGGCTGAAATGATTATGCTCAGAGGATGAAGCTTAACCCCATGGGAATAGAGGCTGCAGAAGAGTCCCAATGCATTAGCCTCATTTTAACTCTTCATTCAAAGTGAATGGGGACAGCACACTCATAGGACAGAGAACACAATAATTATGGCCTCATACCAGATTCCTGTCCCCAAGCAGGTGGACATGAAAGGTGATGAGTTTAGCAACTGGATATTCTTTAGATCACAGTGGGAACACTATAGCATTGCAATGGGGCTAGATAAAAGGAAAAACAGAATAAGAGCATACACACTATTAGCTGTCATTGACAAAGACTGCCATAGCTTCCAACAGCATCCAGCTATGTCAGCAGCAGATCAGGAGGACCCATGTAAAATCTTAGAAGTGCTCCAGGGCATTTTAAGTTTGCCTTATACAAAAGGTATATTTTTCAACAATTGTAATCAAGACTCTGGAGAAACAAAAATATATAGCCACACTATGCAAAATGGTGGACTCATGAAATAGATAAAATTAATCCGCCAGTACAGCACCTGCCTCAGAGCGCTCATTGCACTGAGAAAAAAATAATAGGAGCATGTGACAGAATGCAACAATAATCTCTGTACAAAATGTGCCTTGTAAGGGTATTATTTGAAACTTATTACTTGCTAGTCAATAATATCATGGTGAAATGTAGATAACATATGTAAAGTTATAAACATAACCTGAAATCACGGCTGAAGTGTTTATCAGACAAGACTGGGAAGTGGGTAAACTTGTTTCTCAAAGGCAAAGGATGCCCCAAGACAGATCATTAAAGCTGATGGGCCATAACCTATCAAGTGGCTGTTCTTTGGCATGGAAATGGGGGAAGGCAAGAGACAAACAAATCTGCGTCTTCGCAAACAGGTGAAAAGCAACAGCACAACGCCTCTTCTCCACCAGACACCATGTCTCCTTGCTCTCCGTTGGAAAGAACTTTATCTAGGGAAATGCATTTCCAAGTTCTCTCTCCCTGTCTTTTTTTTTTCCCCTCATGTAAGACAAAAGAAACAGCCATTGGGCCTTGGGAACAGATCCTGAAATGAAACTGTCAGCAATGCTACTGAAAACCCATGGTAAGAATTTCACCTTAAACCAAGTCAAGTTAGCTAAGTTTAGTACTAGGAAGCATTTTATCTTTGTTGTAACTATTTCTGACACTAATGTCTTAATATTTGTACTCACTTAAAACCTACCTCTTTGTAGTTAAATAAACTTGTTTTATTCTTTAATCAAAACTAATCCAGTCTTGTGAAGTGGGTGGGTAACTCCATTTAAGGCGGCAAGCTGTTGAATACTGATCCCCTTAGAGGGGCAATGGACATAATATATCTGGACTGTCCAGAAGAGGGCTGGACAGTGTTAAATACATGTTTTGGGGGGAAATCCAGGACTAGAAGTGTGTTGGGGTCACCCTGCATGTGGTAGCCAAGCCTGGTGGAAGTCAGAGTGTGACTAGAGTGCGTAGGCAGGCTTCAGCTATACACAGACACTCAGGGTGTTACCTGCAGGCTGGAAGGTTGTGAGCAGCCCAGGTGGGAACTACAACAGCAAAGCATTGAGAGGCTTGCAAGGCTGGGGTGACAAAGACCCTTACTGGTCTGGATTGCACCCCGAAATGTCAGAGCAATAAAGCAAATGAGAAAAGAGGCATCATTGCTAAAGTCACAGAGACCAAAAAGATGAATAAGTGGCATGGGAACCACTGAAGTCAGGCAAGTTGCACATTTCCATAAACCCAAGCAACTTCAACAAAGCGCTAAAAAGAATTCACTATCAAATGCCTACAACTGAAGAAATATTACCCAAAATGGCATATTATCAATACTTGGTGACAGATAGATATTCACAAGTGCTATTGGATAAGCAAGCAGCTGCTTTACCACACTCTGGACACCAGCAGGTAGCTACAGATGGTTGAGAATGATGTTGGGAATCAAACCTATAGCAGAAGAATATCAACGCTGCCAACAAGATGTACTAACAGGACTTGCAGGATCATATGCTGGTGTACAAATACAAAGACATCAGGGCAGAAGCTGTGGTGGAACACAGCCACAACCTCCTATCTGCTAGAAAAAGCCAGGGAAGGAAATCTAAAATTAAATAAAAAGCAAGATTAAATTGCAATTGTCTGGAGTACCATACAATGGACATTTGCTGATCTCCCAAGGCCTATGAGCCAGCCCCTAAAAGATAAAAGCAATACAGCTGATGCCTATATCTAAAGATATTAAATCTTTTCAGAAACTATTAGGATTTGTAAACTATCTGACAATTTCTTCAAAGCCTCTCAGATGTGTGCAAACCCCTGAGGTGACTACTGGTCAAAGATGTAGCATGGATATGGTTACCTCAATGTGATTCAGCCATCACACATCAAGGAGCTGGTGACCAACAATCCCATCTTGAAATACTACTAGAGGAATGAAGAGGCAACCATACAATGTGATACCACTGAGACAGGTATTGGGCATTACTACTACAAAAGGGACAGCTGGTACCTTTTGCATCAAGGCCACTATCATCAATGGAACAAAGTTACACCCAACATTGAAAAAAATATATATTTTGCAATAGTGTTCTCAGGTAAAAATTTTGATCAGTATGTTCAAGGACATTAAGCCATTTGAGTAACAAGTGACCATAAACCATTAGAGAATATTATTAAAAAGCCACTATTGACGGTCCCCAAACACCTTCAGTGCATGCTACCAAATCGCAATTCTACTACTTAAATGTACATTACAAGAAAGATACTGAGTTGTGTATATAGCTGAGTTCTTAACCAGAGCAGCCTTGCAGTATGAAAATATGGCAACTGAACAATGATATCCTCAATCTGATAGAAATGCAGAAAGCACAGATGGCTATAGAAAACCACTTCATCCAAGTGCCAGTTCAAGGAAGGAATCCAAGAACAAATTAAACAAGGCAGAGATTTACAAGTAAGTGCTTGTGTATGTTATTTGTCAGGATGCCCAGACACCTGGGAAGAAGCCCCACCTACTTCCCAAAAATACTACAGCGATCAAGATGAGCTGAGCATTCAAGATAGCATCATATGTAAGGGATTCAAATCATAGCACCCAGATCACTGAGAACAGAGCCTCTCAAGAATACCTCTGAGCCATTCTGGAACAGAAGCATGTCTCTGGAAAACCAGAGACACCTTATACTGGCCAAACATGACCAAGGATATCAGACCTGATGAGCAATTGTCATATATGTGGGGAAATGTAGGCCAAGGAGCAAAAGGAGACAATGACAATATGCAGCATTCCTAAAAACCTCTGAGCAGAGACAGAAAGGACCTTTTCACCACAAACCACTTCATTATTGTGGACTACTATTCAGACTTCTGGGAACTAGATGAAGTGGCAGACACTCACCAAAGCAGCCATCATAGACAAAGCAATGAAGCATTTCAATAGGCACTATGTCCAAAACTCTCTAGTTTCAGACCACAGACCCCAGCTCACTTGCCGTGAGTTTGTGCCATTTACCTGGGAATGGGAGTTCAGTCGCATCACATCTATACCATACTACAGCCAGTCAAATGGCAAAGCCGAATCAGCAGTTAAATTGCTAAGACTCTCTATCAAAGAACACAAGCCATTTTTGAATGGAAAAACATCCCAGGGAAGGCATTGACAGCAGCCTAGTACAATGCTTGATATTAAGACATATGTTTAGCTTGGTGCCTCTGGCGCCAGCATTACTACAACTGGCAGTGGTGGAAGGAGCAACAGACAAAAGAGAAGAGATACCACCAATGACTGAAAAGCTAAAGACCTCCCAGGACTACAAACAGGAGACCCAATTTTCTCTGGAAGCAAGCTACATGTGTTCAACAGATTAAATCCTCATTCATATAACATAGCAGTGGATAAGCATATATGTCACCAAAACCACAAATACATATGCCCTTTACAAACACACACAAAAAAACCACAGATGTGGAGGACCGTGAAAGGCACTCTGCTGAGACATGATCATCAGGACATGGAAGGAACACAGGACAATGAGCAACCAGTAGCTAGCGGAAGAGACGCTCAAAACACCACACCATCAGAAGAACCCAATGCAAGGCTATCTGCTGTCATCCCAAGAAAGACTCACTTCAACATCAAACGGCCTGCAAGGCCAAGATAGGGCTGTGTACAGTACCAAGGAATGAAAGAACAACCCTCTTAGTCGCGCGTGCTCTCTCTCTTTATGCTTGAAAACTGAACACTCCTTTTCTTAGCATTTAGTTAATCCCCACCTAAGTAATCCTCTTCCCCCTCCAAAATTGGATACCTAACAATCTGTTTACCTTCATCATAATGTTCACTCAGCTTGTGTGTTCTACCCCTTCCTGCACTCTGTCTTGTAAATTTAGAATAGATAGTAAGCTCTCCATGGTAGGGACCATCTACAATCTGTGTTTGGGTCCCCATTGTGCTAGGCACTATACAGGCTTGAGTGGTCCTTAGGCACTATAACAATAAACATGTTAAATAATATAATGCTCTATGAGGTTTTTGAAGATTCATAGATCTTATGTCCAGAAGGTACCATTAGATCTTCTAGTCCTACCTCCTATATATTTCACCTACTTACCCTGCACTGAGCCCAATACAATTTTGCTCTATGCCTGCAGAAAGAGATTTCTTGGAGCATTAAACAGGCTGCCCACATGCCTTGCTTGCCACTTATGTCCTAGAACAAAGCTTCAGCCAACTCATGATGATCAGTCACTGGCCTGAGAAACTGCTCCAGTGGATATTAGGCTGTTCAATCAATAATCAAGCTCTGAAATGCATTAATTTTAAACTGCAAGACCCTATTGTCTATTCAGAAAAAGCAAAATGAAGTTCTGAATCCAAATCACTGTCTCACACCCATTTAGCTGGGTTTGGTGAGGAGGTTACCATAGGAACTAGGCAGGGAAGGAATTCTTAACACAAGATCATGGAGTGAGGGCCAAGATTCTCCATGGATGCTACTCATTCATCTTCCTCTCCATCCCTCTGTAGTTGCAAGGTGAGGGTGAGGATTATTGCCACCAGGGTATGATGCCAGTAGAGAGGGATTGGTAAGCATAATGGTCCCTTCTAACCTTAAAATCTATGAATTCATTACAGTGACTCATGGAGGACTGTTCAGGGCAGGGATCTTATTTACATGAAATTCAGCCTCCTAAGTGTTTCAGCAAATAACTTCCAGGAAGCAGGCATGGAGCACTTCCACCAAAGCCTGCACTGAGCCCAATCCTCCTCCTCCTGAGAGGAGGAGCTCAGTGCGTATGAGGCACTGGTGGGGAAAGGGCAGCAGAGAGTGAGAATTGATGAGTGAGGGAAGGAGAAAGGAAAATTGATGTGAAGGAGCGATATGGAAAAAGGGAGGGGATAGAGAATTGCAGGATAGAATTCTTGGGGCAAGGGAAATAATTGAAGTACTGTGGGGGAAGGGAGAATTGATAGATTGGGGTGGGGAGGACTGACCTATTTGGTGTGGGAATGACTGATAAATATGGGTGGGGAAAGTATTTTGTGGGGAGTTGTCAAGTGGGGCTCCCATTTTTGGGACTATTATGCAAATATGCACATCTACATGGAAATTTTTCTTGGGGTTTTTGCTGAGCCAATGGCATGTCTGTTCTATCGAAGTGCCACTGACTTCAGTCAGACTATTTGCATAAAAGTCCATAAGTGAATAAGGATATGCAGGGTCAGGCCACAATGAATGAACTGAAAATTTTCCATGGCATGTAACAATGATTATGGGAGTGCAGGTACTTTGTGAAGGCAGGGAGTATTAAGACAATGTCTTTACCCACCTACTTTCAGACAGTAGAATCCCTAGCTGTGAAAAGTGCAGAGAACTTGACCCAACAAGCAGTAAAACTAGGAAATAGCTGTTCAGGACCAAGAACTTAGATTGCTGTGGATGAGAGTTATTCATGGCCATACTCTCTCTTAGTACAATGATAGGCAATTCTTCAATAAACCTGTCTCTTTCAGACTAGCTAAAAGGAGATAGCTGCATAGCAAATAGGCACACTGATGACCTGGATTTGCAATATGTCACAGGTCTGTCAGTTCTTTTGCCTGGGGTGGGCTGTATTCCATGGAAGGAATAGTCATTGTTCAGTTAGTTCACTACATTTCCTCACTTCTGTTATCCTCACTTCTGCTTTCTCTGGAGACATTGTTATTTCCCTAGCCTCATGAGCCTGGCAAGCTTCATTTATGAAAACAGCTTCTTGTTCACCACACAGATTTTCCCAGGGTCTCTCTGCTCTAGTCAAAATACGTGCAGGCAAGCTGACTAGACTGCACTTCTGGCTCCTTTTCTTCTTATGTGACCTAAATTAGTCCCTAGCTATACTTTTCCTCAGTGCTACAATGTAGTCCAGGCAATTTATATGCCATTTTCTGGTATGTTTGGTTTCCATTAGAGAAGTTCAAGCAACAGTCCTGATTGGTGCCTTATAATTTCACCAGAGAAAAAGACCAAGGATACCTTTTAAATCACATATATGCGTGTAAGCTGCTTGCATATGGATGCATTTAAACTTTTAAAGAGCTAGACATTTCTTCACAGCACGAATGCATTACTATAGCAACAGCACTATTTATCCTGATTCCTTTTGACATTATTAATTCAATGGCTTAAGGTGACTTTTTTCATACAAAATGTTGCCCCACAGATACCAACAAAAATTGGGGCCAGATTCTGTTCACATTTATGCAGGTGCAACCTATATTCAGCAGAGGAGTTTGCATGTGTGTCACTTAGAGCAAAACTTGGCCCTTCAAGCCTATTATAAATTGGGGTAAGTGGGAAAACTTCTATTAAAGTCAAAAGACTCAGGATGAAGCCATACCTGATTATTTGTTTTACCGAGTGCTGTGCTGGAGGCCAAAATATTAGTTTCACCTTTATAGAACAAAAACAGATTTTAATGTTTCCTAGAAGTTTAGCTTTCCAAGTTCCATGCAGAAAGTGAAATATTTCACACAGATTTAATGCAGGTTATTTATTATATTATTATTATTATTAGGTGTTTTCACTCTAGATACAAGGAGTGTTTTACAGGTTTAAAAAAAAATACACAGGACCCACCCTGAGGATCTTACATTCTAAGTAAAATCAAAACACAATAGCATGACAGCAGATCAGCATAGGAGAGAGGGCTGGGAAAGGAATAAATGGGAAGATAAAATGCTCTTGCACACTCTAGTTTGCCACCACCAGGCCTGTATGGGAAGTTAGTTACATTGGAACAGGGTTGTATTTGTTTAGATATGCATCTCTGTCTGATTGTCAGTGAAAGGCTTCATGGGGAAAGTGTGTTTAAAAGAGTGATTTCAAGAGAAGTTGACTGGCACATCAAAACAAGTGTTCCAGGCCTAAGGGTCAGCATGGGCAAAGATGACAAGGTGAAAGAGGGAGACAAATCCTAAAGGAGAAATTTGGTGGGAGATTTGTGAGACGTGGCAGGAATGGGACAGGTAATAGACAGAGATGACAGCAAGTGGGGAGTTCCTAGAGGAGTCTCCCACTCACTTCTTTGAGCTCAAGGAGCATCATTTGGTATGTAGAACAGAAATGGCCATAATTTGAAAGCTTGGCCTCTATTTTTTTCTTGCAGTTTGCAGGCACAAATAATTGCAAAGGTATATTGGGAGGTATAGCCAATGCGGAGGAGGACCGGAAGTCATACAAGAGCTGGATAACCTTGTAAACTGAAATAATAGAAATGGGATTAAATATAATAGTGCAAAGTGCTAGGGCATGTATTTAGGGACTAACAACAAGAATTTTTGCTGTAAGTTGGGGACTTTTCAGTTGGAAGTGACAGAGGAGGAGAAAGACCTGGGTGTATTGGTTGATCACAGGATGACTGAGCCGTCAATGTGATACTGCCATGAAAAAGTCTAATGCAGTCCTAGGATGCATCAGGCAAGGTATTTCCAGTAGAGACAGGGAAGTTTTACTACCATTATACAAGGCAGTGGTGAGACCTCATCTGGAATACTGTGTGCAGTTCTGGTCGCCTATATTTAATAAAGATGACTTCAAACTGGAACAGGTCCAGAAAAGGGCTACTAGGATAATCCGAGGAATGGAAAACTTGTCTTATGAGAGGAGACTCAAAGAATTTGACTTGTTTAGCCTAACCAAAAGAAAGCTGGGGGGAGATATGATTGCTCTCTATAAATACATCAGAGGGATAAAAACCAGGGCAGGAGAGGAGTATTTTAAGTTAAGTGCCAATGTGGACACATGAACAAATGGCTATAAACTGGCCATCAACAAGTTTAGGCTCATAATTAGGCAAAGATTTCTAACCATCAGAGGAGTGAAGTTCTGGAACAGCCTTCCAAGAGGAGCACTGGGGGCAAAAAAACCGTAACTGGCTTCAAGACTGAGCTTGATAAGTTTATGGAGGGGACGGTCTGATGGAACTACCTACAGTGGCATGTGACCCAGTGGCAATTGCCAGTAGCAAAAATCCCCAACTGCTGGAGATGGGACACTACACGTGGGGAGGGCTCCAAGTTACTACAGAGAATTCTTTCCCATATATCTGCCTGGCAGGTCTTGTCCACATACTCAGGGTCTAACTGATTGCCATATTTGGGGTCAGGAAGGAATTTTCCCTCGGGTAAGATTGTCAGAGATCCTGGGGTGTTTTTGCCTTCCTCTGCAGCATGGGGCATGGGACACTTGTAAATTTAATGTTTAAACTGGTGTAAATGGTGAATTCTCTGTAACTTGAAGTCTTTAAACCATGAGGACTTCAGTACCTCAGCCAGAGGTTAGGGGTCTATTTCAGGAGGTTCTGAAGAGTGAGGTTCTGTGGCCTGCAAAGTGCCAGAGGTCAGACTAGATGATCACGATGGTCCCTTCTGACCTTAGAGTCTGTGTCTGTGAGGTTGCTTAGAGCTCTCACCAACTGATTTGGGGTGCCATCAGATTTTTATCTGTCTAAAGTGGCCTAAACTGCATCCTTGAATAATTGTTGGCACAAATTTACTTAAACAATTATTTGCTTCTTCAAAACTGTGGGTTCAAAAATAAACAACTGCTTACTGAAAATTTGGCCCTAAATGTTGCGAGTAAACCTTTTTTTGTTTCAGAGAATGAGTAATGAAATCATGACTTGAAACCTAGTTCAGTCTTTTAAGCCGCTCAGAGAATTATATCTCATTTTTAAGTCAATAGCAAAAGCCTTTTGGCGTTAAATCAGTTTCTAGTGTTATAATTAATAATGAATTCATTGAAGCCATTTATTTGCCTGTGGTAACTTTCCATAATGAATAATAGTTAGTCCTTCCATACTGAATGAAAATGCAGATTGTTCTGTGTCAAGATCACATCCTTTTGTGTCATGCATATTAGACTCACAATATTTTAACTGGGAAAACTTAATATTCTCTTGGAACAAAGAATAGACTGTAATGAAATACTAGCTCCTGTGTTTCCTTTGATACCTATATGCATTTTTGTTGCATGTGATCAGCAGGTGTATGCGGTGATGTTTTCCTTCTATTCTCTAGTAATGGCATTATATAAAAAGACACACATCAACATATGAAAACTATACCCATGTAGGCCATGTGATGTAATTTCAGGCTCTTTTATAGGCAACAGTAACTATGTCCAAGTTTCTGGTAGAGCTTTTAGAGTGCAAGAATACTTAACAAACACAGTGTATGAAATATCAATATGTGGGACAGAAACTTTATATCCCTAGTGGAGCTGTTTAATATCAGAAGAGACCTTTGAGAGTTTTCAAGGAAGTTTTCAAACAAGAAAAAAAACTACTGAGCCGATGCATAGTATCTACAGCATTTTGCACCGAAGAACATTTTTAAAGATCCCATAAAAGAGAAGAGAGACATTTTTATTGGGAAATCTGTCTGCATGAAGGAAACAATTCACCAGCATTGCGCAACCTATATAGCAGTTAACAACTATTCACAAGCACTGGGGTAAATTTGCAGTGTGTGGTGTGCCTTGCCATGTGAGTTGCATTAACATTAATGGGAGTTCTGTGGCAAGATCCCTGGACAACCTGCTGAAAATTGACCCCCTGGAAGTTTAAGTTGCCACGAATATATTGTCAGCTTGAAACAATAAGTGGTAAATTATCAAATGGGTTCATGGGGACTTAGATGCCAAATTCCTGTTAACAATAGCAAGAGCCATGAGTTTGACTCCCTGTGCTCTTAGCTGTAAACATATCCTTAAATGGCTGTAAGCTTTCAAAAATAAAAGCCATCTTTCAAAACCAGTCCCAGAGACATGTAAATTGTCTGGTCACATGTGACAATTCCTGAACTAGTCACATGATACTGAAACAAGTCCTCACTGGCAGTCAACAGAAGACTGCTTCAGAGTGTGTGGTGCTTGTTTGCCTAAAAGAGGAATGAATGCTGCTGCCACGGCCGGCCCTTGACCAAATGGCACCCCAGGCGAGGAGCATCTTCAGTGCCCCCTCTCCATTTGTTAAACTTTTGAATTTTTATTTATCCTTGTCATATACAATGATAAATTTGCATGCTAGGATTCGTAAAACTGTATTTATGTCTCACTGATGGACTGGCAATGCCCCGCCCCTTACATACCTGTGAGGGTATGGCTGACAACTAGGAGATTAGAGGAAAATGTAGTTCTCAAAGTCTGAAAGGTTCCACAAGATTCTACAAAGGTCCAGAACATTCTAGGAGGTTAGTGAAAATTGAATCCACATATAGAATACCTGAAACATGTTACTTCAAACATTCTATTTTCCCTTTGGTTGCTGTCAACAAAAACAGCGCCCCGAGTCCGGCGCCCCGCCCAGCCGGGCACCCTAAGCAGTCACTTGGGTTGCCTGCCCCTGAATCTAGCCCTGGCTGCTGCCTTTGCCTGCAATTGGTCCCCCATAGACAACAGTATGATTTTTCCTCTTTATCCTTTCATAATTGTTCCTACAGTAAAGATCAGGTCAGATTAAGGACCCTTAATAATCAAAGCCTTTATATAACAGATACAACACTTACAGCTGGGAGAACTCTGCAATACTTCTGGTGAGGTTCTACTTTGAAAAATTACCCTGTAAATAGGCATTGGGTGGTTTTCATGCTTATTACCCTTCAGTTAGTTGCACATCAAATCTGAAAATGTAACCAGCTAATCAGTGTGTATTATGTGTCCACTACTGTGCTCAATCAACAACGCACCTGGGTCTGTTATAGATCCCTCTTATGTGATGACTACCACCCATGGGCGGCAGGTTTGTATAATTTTTGGTGGGGCCCAAGTGGATCCGTCCCATCCATAGGACGGACCGGGGCAACCGCCCCGGGCCCTGCACTTTGGGGGGCCCCGCGCTTCAGGGGGACGTGGGCTCCAGGGTGGCCTGGGGGGTTAGCGGGGTGCCTGGCGCCGACAGCAGCGAGCAACCCTGCTCTGCCCTGCCTCTTCCCACCCCGCCCCCACTCCACCTCTTCCCCAAAGCCCCCGACCCTGAGCAATGCCTGGAGCCGGCGAGGTGAAGTGGAGTGGGCTGGGGCCAGGTCACTCACTGCTGCCAGCGCCAGGCCCCCCTGTAAGTCCCCAGGCCGCCCTGGATCCCATGACCCCCTGAAGCACAAGGCAGGGGTAGGCACCACCATGTTGTGCGACGAACACTTGACAAAATTACTGGACTTAGTGACGGACATTGGGGGGGGGGGGGTATTATGTCATTCAATCATTCAACCCATAAAATAGCACACTTTTTGCCACATTGAAAAAAAATAAAACAGTAACCTAGCTAATAATAATAATAATAAATTCAACTTATATAATTAATGAAAAATGTGTGTATACTGTATATGAGATTATTACATGAGAAATGAAAATGAGCTTGCTTTGGGATTTTACAAGGCACTTATAGCATTTAAACACATTTGGTACCTTGAGGAATGATAACACTTCTTGCAAATCACATAAATAGGGAACCCATGGTCCCCTTCCCTCACCCCATTGCAAAGGCACAGGGGTTATTGCTGGCTGCCCTGGGGCTGCAGAAAACCCTCTGGGCAAAACATATGGAAAAAAGAGGATCAACTTATACAGAGGGCTGAAGGGGACTCCCATAGTGCATTAATTAACACTTAATAAATACATCAAAATTAAATATATTACAGAGATAAGAGCCTGTAATGACAGACTTTACTTCATGAGAAGCTTCAGAGAAAGAAGACCCAGAGGGAGTAACGGTAGGGGGAATCCTAGGGAGACCAAAGGGGCTGGTAGAGGGAGCAGACAGAGAACAAGGGTAGAGGCAGAATCACTGCAGGGTTGACCCAGTCTTCTGCCTCTCCCCTGTGGGTGGAGACACTGATCACTATCACTATAGGAGGGAACAATAGAATGGAATGCTCAGAAGAATGAATGACTTGAGGACAATTTCCTGAAGGGACCCTTACCCTTGCAGAGCTTTTCTGGCTCCAACATTTACATTTCTACACAGGGTGGTTGGTTTAGCCCACAGAAATAAAAATCTGCACATCTTCCATGTGGTTTTGGACCAATGGAAAAAAATAGGTATAATTCAAGTGACTTTTAAAATTGCCTATAAAACTGAGTTAACAAAATAAATGAGCTTATGAACAACCAGAAAATATACTTCTCAAGTGAAAAACTACAAATGGACTTCTTTGCAAAGAAATTGTAAGTGTTCTTACAGGAAAAGCCACAAACTGTCTGGAAAGGAAGAGTAGATTGAATTACTTGCCTCAGTGAAATTAAATATCCAGAGAATTGCTGGGCCTGTGATACTGATGACTGGGGCTTGCTCACCTGTGGCTCCCCCTCCCCGTGCTGTGGAGGCACAGCCAGGCAGGTCTGCATCTGCAAGCAGGCGCCCTGCCTCAGGTGCAGCTCCCATTGGCCAGCTTTTCCCTGGCCAGTGGGCTGGGCGGGGGGGAGATTGTAGGGAGCTCTGGAGCAGGGGAGACAGTGGGGGAGGGGAGTTGCCTGGCACAAAGGGGGGCTCAGGGCCACATTGGGGGTCTCTCGGGGGGGGGAGAGTGTTGTGTGGGTCTCTGTGGGGTGGGAGGGAGTGATGGACAGAGCCAGCCGCAGCCTGCGGGGTGTGTGTGTGGGGTGTTGTTATAGCCCCCTCAGGAAGCCCCCTCTGTCCTGTGTATTTTATGCCAGCCCTGGGGTGCCCAACACTGCTCCTTTCCCCCGCCCACGGCTCCCTCTGTCTGTCCCCACACCCCCCCAGCTGGGGCTGTGTGTCTGTCTGTCCCCACAGCCCCCCGGCGGTGTCTGTGTGTCCCCACAACCCCCCGGCTGTGTCTGTGTGTCTGTCTTCCCCCATAACTCCCCGGCTGTGTCTGTCTGCCCCCATAACCGCCCGGCTGTGTCTGTCTGCCCCCATAACCCCCCGGCTGTGTCTGTGTGTCCCCATAACCCCCCGCTGTGTCTGTCTGTCCCCACAACCCCCTGGCTCACCGGCTGTGTCTGTGTGTCTGTCTGACAGAGACAGACTCCTGCTGCTCTCTCTGCCTGGGGCTTAGAGCCAGGCCAGGGCCTGTGGCTCCCTCCCCCTCCCTGCTGTGGCGGCGCGGCCAGGCAGCTCTGGCACCGCCCCCTGCAGCTCCCATTGGCTGGGGTTCCCGGCCAATGGGCTGTGAGCCGGGTCAGCGCGGGGGGGGGGCGGGGCTCTCCGCAGCACGCAGCGACTCCGGGGACGGGGGAAGCTGCTTGTGGGGAGCGGGGGAGCTGCTCCCAAGGTGAGAGCACCCCACGGGGCCTGCTGGGGCCCAAACATTGGTGGAGCTGAGCCCACCTTTAGGAATATTGGTGCAGCATGTGCTCCACGGGCCCATATAACTCGCCGCCTATTTGCCTCTTCTCCCTTCACGCTGAAAAATGCAAGTCTCTACTAACACTGGGCAAAATTTGTAAATCAAAACTTTTTTTTGGCCCCCCGAAAAGCCAATTTGTGTTGAATGAAATATTCCATGAGTTGGTCTTGATTTCACCAAATTGTTTTAGTTAAATTTTAAAAAGTATCTTAAAAAGTTCTGAAAGAATTGAAACATTTTACTTTGACTGTTTTTTATTTGAAACAGCTTTTGTTTGAAACTTACTTCAATTTTATTGGAAAAAATTATAAAAAGTTTTATGGATATCACAAAAACTAAATGAAAGAAAATGTATCCTGCCAAATTATTTTTTCAACTTTTCGGTTCACCAGAGATGAATTTTTCTTATTTTGATTTTTTAGAAGGGCCAGTAAACTGAAAAATCAGTTATTCACACAACTCTAGTCTCTACAGCTTGAGGTATAGAACTGGGCACTCACCTGGGAGCTGTGACACACTGATTACTTCTGTGGATTGGGCAGTGAGCATAACAACAGTAGTAACCAATGGGTTACACCAGGGGTCAGCAACCTACGGCACGCATGCCAAACATGGCACGCGAGCCGATTTTGGGTGGCACGCCGCTGCCTGCCAGTCCCAGCCCCCAGCCCCACTCAGCCCCCCCCCCGCCCACCCCTCTCCCCTGCGGGGGCAGGAGGCAGAAGCTTGGTCCTGCGGCAGCCAAGCTTCCCCCCTCCCCCGCTTCTTCCCCCAGCGTGGTGCTTTCCTGCCCCTCCTCCCTCCCGACGATCAGCTGATCGCCGGGGCAAAGGGGGCGGAGCCGAGCTGCAGCGTGCTCGCTGCTCCTTAAAGGAGACAGAGAAGAGGTAGGGACGGGGCCTTGGGGAAGCAGGTGGAACAGGGCATATCCCTTCCAGCCCCCTGCCTGAACCCCCCCCACCCAGCCTTCTGCCCTGCACCTCCACACACACCCAGCCCTCTGCCCTGAACCCCCCCACACACACCCAGCCTTCTGCCCTGCACCTCCACACACCCCCAGCCCTCTGCCCTCACCCCTGAACCACCCCCACCCCCAG